>JANHFX010017042.1:24052-43820 GCA_027560015.1 Chloroceryle amazona
TCGGCT
The DNA here is from genome assembly GCA_027560015.1 of Chloroceryle amazona. Taxonomy (NCBI): domain Eukaryota; kingdom Metazoa; phylum Chordata; class Aves; order Coraciiformes; family Cerylidae; genus Chloroceryle; species Chloroceryle amazona. The sequence goes on from JANHFX010017042.1 coordinate 24,059, forward strand.
GAACTGCAAAGTACCTTCCCAGGGGCTGAAAACGCGTTTTGGGAGCCCGGGAGCTATCCCTAAAAGAAAGCAAGTTGAAACAAAAGAAGATAAGAATTAATTTAGAATATCCAAGATACCTAACATAAGCTTCTTTGATATCAGAATTCCATCTGGACTTTATAAATATCTGTCAGTGTACTTATCTGTGTTACAGAAGTGTCTGGAAGATTCTTTGATTGTTTGCTTGGATTTTGGTTTTTTGTGGGTGGTTTTTTTTTACTTCACTGCTAAAAATAAATCTGCTTTCTTTGTGAATTACAAGCATACTTTTACTTCAGCCTGGCTGTCCTGTGTGAGCTAGCTTAAAGAAACAAACACAGTTGATGAAGACAAGGCATTTGGAGGTTACTTCATGCTATAATCTCAGGCCACGTTCCTATGAGCTGTGGATCTGACCTTATTAATTTCAGGTCACATTTATGCTCAAGTTCTTTGTCTTCACTGTAATTATGTAAGTGTTCATTAGTTGCACAGTGTTGTTTTTTTAATGTGAAACTGGGGACAAGTGAACCCTGCTTGCCTGCTTGGGTAAAATGAGTGCTCTTCTTTGCTGAGGAAAGGCTTCTTGCTTCAACAGTGAATTTCAAGCTTTGTATCACTCTTCACCTTCAATAAAAAAAGCAAATGATGATAGCCTTGCTATTTTAAACTTATATAGGAGGCTGGCTTGGTATATAATTTTTTGTTTTCCCTTTAAGCTGTCCTTAGCATGCCATCATACATATGAATACAGGGCTGAGATGTAGATTAGCATCTGCTTTCTGGTCAGGGTTTTGTGTCAGAGAGGCAGTGAGGAGAGGGAGCTTCCCCTCATCCTCTCCTGCCCCATTAAAGTACTGAGGCATAGCAGTCTGTCTCTGATACTGTTCTTATGTCAGTTCGTGTCAGTATTGTGGCAGCACATGGCTGATGAATGTGCTTGTCCCAACAGTCATGTGCTTAGGCCGCTTCTCTCCTCTGAGCACTGAGAAATTAAGATACTAATGCAGCAATCTGCTGTTTCTGGTACATGGCCCTGAACAGTGTTTTATTGTGGAATGGCCCGAGTACTTCTTGACCAGATGGGGCATCTTGTCTCTCCAGACCAAAGAATGCTTTGCTTCCTCATCATCTTTACTATCTCACCTGCCTCCCTCATGCTTTAGACTTTCAATGTGCATGCTGTGGCATTTCATCTCCTTTCAACGGTTTAATGGAAAAGAAACACCTTGTCATCAGTTTCCTTTGATTTATTTATTTTTTTCTCCTTGTGAACACAGTGATACTCCTTGAATGCATACTCACTGGCTTCCCGTGATCGTCTGGCTTTGGCTCTAATTCTATTTACAATTCCTGTTACAAGAAGCCACTCTAAAAGTTATATCCCTCTTTCATATGCCACTTGTGTGTATCTGTGCCCAAACCCTCTCAGACTATTCCTCAGTTCCCTGGGTGAGAGCTGATGCTCTGTCAGAGCTTTCTAGCCATGGGTTTGCAGGAGCTGCAGCTGCAGAAAAATCTCCTAAAGAAAGTGTTTGTTCTGTCCTAATAGCTGTGCAGCTGGATCACATGCAGATGTGGCAATCCAAGTCTTGGCCTGGGTTAGATGTTGCTCCAACTCTGGAGCAAATAAGCAGTCCAAGCTATTTCTCTTCAGGAGAAAGTGAAAACCCCTACATTTCTGTTCCACTTCTTAGCTCTGCAGTGTGCAGATTCTGCTTCCCATTCTACTGCAAATTTCAAAAATGCTGTTACCACATCTGGTATGGATCTTAACCCCCACAACCATCTTCCTTGTAGGCAACATCAGGCCATCTGTTTTTCCATTTCAGCGTCCATGATTGATTCCGGCCAGAGACAATGGTAGAACTACCTCCCTGAGCTCATACCAGTTGGTGTGCTGCTGCTGCTGGTGGTTTAGACTCTGTTGAGAAAGAGTTGAACTGCCACGTGGAAGTAAGGCCAAGGTCCCTGCGACCGTCCTCTGTCAGTGCTTAGAAGCAGCCTACTTCCAAAGGTATTGGGTGTTCTTTTTTTCACACAGTATCAGTATTATGTCCCTATCATACCTACCCACCACAGCATTCTTCATTCAGCTTCATTCAGAAGTTTGCACTTCTGGTCTTACTCTGATCTAATTTTTCTTGTAGCCTGAGGCTTGGAAGTAGGGGACTTCCTGCCTGTACTGAGAGCTGTTCCTCGGGTTTGTGAGAGAACCGAGTTCCTCTCCTGCAGGGTGGTGAGTGCAGCTCCTGAGAGGACTTCAGAGAGAATATCACATTCCTTGCATAGTCCGCTGGGAGAGGAGATGATGCTGCCTAAGGCTCCAGGGTGTTCTGCATTCTGCCGCTGGCTAGCAGTTAAGCTTAGCTATGTCCTTTCTTTGTTTCCAGCCTCCTGTCATCTTTCCCCTGTTCCTTCTGGCATAAATGTGGCGTTCCTGTCAAGTTTTCTTCTTCTGAGCTTGGTAAATCTTTAATGGTTACATTACTGGCTTTGAGGTCAAATGGACTGATAGGGAATTGTTGGTGGAATAGTAGTTACTGTTGGGATTGCGTAGAGGAAATCATTCATTCTTATGAAGAGTCCTGTCCTTAACTAAAGTAACACTTTGATGTTGGAATCATCTTTGCTTGTCACTGGATTTCTTGACTCTCCACTCTGCCTGGACTCTGCCACTCTGGTCTTGTTGTATTTTGTTTTGCAGCAGCAAAGTTAGGTGGTTGTTTTCAGCAGAGCATGCTTTCTTCCCCCACTATGAGAGAGGTAATGATTAATAGCGAGAATGGCTCTGTGTAACTCAGATTACATGGTAAAACTGACTGGATTCTCAGCCCACATACTTGTTCCTCTTGCTCAATTCTCGATCTTAGTTTTAGCTCCAATAAAATGTCCTGTGTAGCAGCCTGGGTGGTTCTTTCGGCTGAGGCCCTGCCTAGATGCTATTTCTGCCTATTGCTGCTTCTCTTCCCACAGCCCCCTCGCCCTGCAGTGCTACCCTCAGCCAGTCCTTTGCCCTTAAAGATCTCTGCTATCTGTAGGGATATACATTTCAGAAATCTTATTTTCCATCCCTGCTGACATCAACTTAAGGCTGTGTGGAGGTGTCTTGGCTGTAGTTAGCATCTGGGAAAACATGGGAGGTGTTTGGGCCATTGTCAGGTGTGCCCAGAGAGAGACCATTCGTAATTTTCTTTTTCAGATTGGTTCTGTATCTCACCTCAACTGAGATACCAGCTTTCTGTGTTTGTTTTTGGTTAGTTGGATTAATTTCCCACTTTCGAGCCTCGCGCTGTTAGGATTTAGGTGACATTTGACAGCCTTGATAAATTGTGCGAGCAGGACCAGATGCTTCAGTACACTATGTGCACCAGTTTTTGCAAGATCAAGAGGACTCCAGAGTACAGAGACATCTTTTGTTGTCGTAGCAGTCTGTTAAACTGAATCTGCCACTATGGGCCTTGGGAAGCATTTTCCTCTTGACATCTGAGCAGCCCACCGGGTTCCATTTGGACCAAGTGTAAGACACTTGAGAAGCATCCCAGGGTAACGCTGGAGTTGATAGGTTTGTATTGTCTGTGGTACCTACTGCCACATATGCACACCAACGACGGGATGTCTTACTCTTTCACCTCACTGCTTCTGTCAACTCAAGTTAGCAGAAGAATTGCTTGCTAAAAAATTCTTCAGTGTACGTCACATGCATTTGCTTCCTGCCCTGTTTGTGCCCTCTGGAGGTTCTTGCTGTGGGGATTCAGCAGTTCACAGGGAACTGAAGTAGCAGTGAGGAAGGACATGCTACTTTTTCTCATCTCAGCCCTCAGTGAGGAGGAGGTGGGTAGATGGGATCTTGCACCTGCGATGCTGCAGAGGCTAAAACCACAGGGTGTGTGTGTGCATGGGAGAGTGTGTGGAAACTCAGTTTCTCTCAGCCCTCGCCCAGCCCCAGTATTGATGCACAGACCACAAGCAGTGTCCAGTGAAAAACTGCTCTTCCTAATCAAGCCTCCTCGCTTTCAAATAGCCCAGTGAGAGTTGGCATTTGTGGACATCCTTACCTACGATGCTGGGCTAGGATGCAGTTTTTCCTCTGTGACAGTGGTACTGGTGCAGAGAAGGGTTGGGAATGCCAGCTCGAGGCAGAGAGATGCTCCTGGTTGCACCAAGAGCTGTCGCTGCACGTGCTAAGAACGATTAGTATTCTGTGGCATCCTCACAAATGTCTTGATTAGAAAATCAGTGTTTGAAAATATGCTAACAGGACCTTAAATACAGGTTTATATAGCTTGCAAGCAGATTTTATTTTCTAATATATGTAATGGATCTTGATGAAAGTCATTCACAGTGAAATGGGGTGTTTATTTGCTTTCTGTGTGTAGGCTTATATTGTTGTTTTACTTGATTTCAATACTCAAAAAGAATTCGTGAGCGAAATGCTGGAGTTGGATACCTGTTCAAATCTGCCTCAGCATTATTCAGCTACAAACCCTAAAAAGAAATTTGGCAGTGATAAATTCCAGAGTTCATTTTAAGTTTGTGTTTATTTGTTTTGGTTTAAGACAAAATGCCAACAGCTGACCATGAATATCTTCAGCCAAATCTAACACTAAAATAATCAACCATAAATAGGAAACCTTGTAGGCTTTGCTTTGCGAGTGCATGTGTCGAGTGGATGAAACAGCATGAGAAAACTCAGTGCCTTTATTTGTTCTGATTTAGATTTTTTTACTTTGGATGGGACTACACAGGATTATTGCTTAACCTGGATTTGGATGTGTTTAGGGATGGAAGTGTAGAAATGTAGCTTTTCAAGTGGTGTCTGGCTGATGCTGAATTTGGAAGGGGTAGCTAAAAAGGAGCGCCCTGGATTTTTTTTTAAATAGTAGCACTATTTCAGAGGCTTTTGCTTTGTTTTCTTGCGTTCCTTACATTCAAGTTTTACTTCCGATGATGTCACTTCTTTAAGATTTTAGCATATGATTGAGGCAGATCTTAAGATGATGTTAGCTGCAATTTTTCTCCAAGTTTGACAGCCAATGATCTACTTTGAATTCAAAGAGGGAGTGTACAAGTGGATCATTCTCATCTCTTTTTTTTGTTGTTGTTAATGTAGAATAGAACAGTTCTGATTAGCTGCCATCTACAGCATCTTTAACATTTCCCAAAGCGCTTAATGAGTTTGATGATGTAGTGGGGTACTCTTTAGAGTCTTTATCACCCTCTGCCTGGCTTAAATGAAGTATTTCCCTGTGCACCTGAAGCTCTGCTTTGGACATTGGTACTACAGTGAAAAGACAAAAGACCCAGTTAAATTGAATGGAACATAAACTGCCAGATAAAGGAACTGTTTATTTCAAAGAAAGGATATTTGTCTCTGGTATGTGATTTTTTTAATTTTTTTTTTTTCATTTGGCTAGTATGAGTGGTGGTCATTTCTTACATGAGGTTGGAGTGATTAATGAGCTAGTGGTAATTATGCATGCAAGAATATATAAAGTAAAACTCAGGCAATTAGGCTAGTCAAAAGTGATTTCTGTAAGTCTTGTCCACAAAGAGATTTTGAGTGACATTGCTGACTTTGGAAAGGAGGGTTACTTCTTGGATCAGTTAGGACAACTAATGAAAGCAGGTTTCAGAGTTAACTGCGTGTTTCCACCAGTGAGTAAATAAATAATAAATAAATGTAAAAAAAAAAGGCAAAACCAAAATCAGTTACTTAAAATACAGCTCTGTTGTGAAGAACCCCAAACAGCACGACTATTTTTAACATTTTTCAAAACCTCCTCTATCAAGTATAATATATTTAAGGTTAGGGAAGTTTCTCTGCCCCCCACCAACCCTGGCTGTAGCCTTGAGCACAGCCTGTGCTTGGGGTGTTTGCCTCCTTCCAGCTGTGCAGGATTACAAACTTCTGCTTGCCAAGCCCATTTTCCAAGCATCTCTGCCACAGAGCTGCGTCCTGACCTCTATGCAGCCAAGTCCCTGCTAGCTCTGCATTTATCCAGACTCCAAGCAGCGAGTGCAGAAATGCTTCCTAGGGCTTTCAGTGCCTATTTGTAGGAATTGATTTGCAGCGTGTTGAGGTGGAACTTGCTTGTTCCTCCCGGGCACCTTGGGGAGGAGGGTGTGCAGAAATGCTTCCAGCTGCAGCATTTACGGGGAAATTTTGGCTGTTTGTTCTCTTTTATCTCTCTGTTCCAGACAAAACCATGGATTCAGGATTGCTGGATGAGAGCAGCATCCATGTGGAAAATACAAGCAATTATAGGTGGCATTTCAACAGCAGTTTCTGACACCAGCTTTCAGTAGAGGGTTCTTTGTAAAAGGGACTGCCACTCCTTTTTGATTGTTTAAGGTTGTATGGGACTGAGCCAGTGCCAGGTTATGCACGTGTACGTGTCTCTACCAAATTGAAGTATGTAATTACATACAAAGGAAACTTTGCCTGAAGTCTCTTCCCTTTGCAGGGTAGAAAGATGACAATGTGATGTATCCTTAGTGAAAAGTAATTACTGTTGTGGGGTAGGTGTGGCTTTATATATGCTGCTACTGTGGTTTTGTGTTTATTCAGATTCAATCTTTTATTAAAACCACTGACACAAATTTCCTGTTTCTTCTCTTTGCAAACACCAAATGCCAAATTTACTGCATAGCTAAACCAGTTCATCAGGAGTAGCACAGGTAGTGATACAACTAATAATATATTAAAAGTCATTGCAGGCATTCTGCTGCCAATCCACATCTAATTAAAAAAGATGAAAAGTCTAAGTCAAGTGTGGGCAAAACTGTACATAATTGTCTTTCCCAAAGAGCCACGGAGAATCAGCCTGTATGCTGTTGTATGTGGTGGAATGGGTGGGTTTATTGCATTGCTGGCTCGTGGACTTGACTCGCAAAGTCCAAAGCAACTGCAGAGTTCTTGCAAGAGGCTGTGGGTGCTCACTGTGAGTGAACCCCCTGCATCTGCTCCTGGTGCTTCAGGGTGGCTGCTCTGTGAAGACTCCCATGGCAGATTAGAGATCCTTTGATCGTACTTAAGAGTTCCATAGCAATTTATGTCTCCCTCACATGTTCCCCTGTTCCCCTCTTTGCTGTTTTATGCAGCCAGTGTCTCCCATGGACTCACCTCAGCCCATTCCCCTTTTCCCCAGTAACTGTGGAAGTGTGCCAGAGTCCTGGCTGGCTGGGCCAGTGCAGTGCAGGTGAATCTTGTGTTTTGTAGCACAGCCACAGGCTATCGAATGGATAAATCTTGTCATGCTTTTCTGCATTACTGTGCTCTCTTTCAGCAGCAACCTGTTCCTTTAACCTTCCTCCTCCTGTGGTCTAATCACAGCATGCCTTGGGTTGGAAAAGACCTCCAAAGGTCATCGAGTCCAACCCCCTCACAGTAAGCAGGGACATCCTCAACTAGAGCAGGTTGCTCAGAGCCTCATCAAGCCTGACCTTGAATATCTCCAGGGATGGGGCCTCCACCCTGGGCAACCTGTTCCAGTGCTCCACTCTCCACCCTGAATGATTCTTATTTCCAATTTCATGTCTGTGTGTTTAGGGGGTTTCCGTTCTGGTTTGTTTGGGGTTTGTTTTTTTCCTTTGTGTTAGGGTGTTGTTGTTGTTGTTGTTTGTGTTTGTTTTGCCTGTGGTTTGTTTGATTTTTTTTTTTTTATTATTATTTTTTTTTTAAGAAAAGAATGGAATTTGGTTTTTGGAATCTATTTTAAAATTCCCATGGGAAACTTGGGTCACTGAACACACTCTTCTGCTAAAACAAATGCATTTCATTGGAAGGAAGAGCTTCTATGATAATAAAAGAATTAAAACATAAATTCTTCACCCTTACTTTGTACACTTTCCTAATTACAGTAAAGGAAGCACCATTACCCAGATAGATCACTGGTTTCTGCTGTGACACAACTTCCTTTTCAGTTCTTATTGAGTATGTTGCTTGCATACAAGTCCTGGATTCCCAGTCAGAGAACAAGGATTTTTCAGAAAATTGTGTATTTCAAGAGTAGAGGGGGAGTAGATTCAGGTTGTCCCATACAGCACCTTCAAGGGATGTATGAATACCAGGTCATTTCCACTTCAGCTTAATTAAAATAAAAACTTAAACTTCAGTTTTCAGTTACTAGGGGAGGAAACTCTTTGAGGTTTTTTTCTAGCATGAGTCCTGCAGTCTTGTCATACAGTTCATCATCGGTGATTTTAATCACAGTGGGCTGGAACCTGTTTCCTTGTTCTCACGCCGATGTTGTGGACTGTAGAGTCACCATTTCAGAGAGCCACCAAGTATTTGGCCAACTGATACAAAGCAGAAGATCTCTAGCAAGAGACTGCCCAAACTGCCATTATTAGGACTCTCTACATGAAAGGTAGGAGACTGAAATTTGGGCCTGTCTGTGAATATTGTCAGAGGAAGGATGTGTATTTCAGTCTTTGATATTAGAGCTAGCCAGTGTGGCTGTAGGTCATGAGATTGGATGATGGCAGCAGCAAGTCACTCTTGTCTCCTCCTCCTCACTGCCCTGTCTGCATTGTGACTAGTGCCAATGTTGTGCTCTGAGTCCAGGCCTTCATTTCTGAAAATCCTTGAGTGCCTAGGAATCAAGTGAAGGTGCTGCTCCTGCCTCGGTTTACACCGGGCTGAGCCACCACTGTTACGGTATAATAGAGTCTGTGCACAGAAAGACAGTCCACTGGGATAAATCGGAGGTAGAAGTTCCACAATCCTAACACTCAGAATGCCCTTGGAAGGAGTAATGTCTTTGGTTTATCATTGATACCTTTATGTGTTCTGTTGACCTGAGTGGTGTTTGGATTTCAGGTTTTGTCATAGTAACACTTCTTGACATTTTTATTTGGCAGTGTTCTCTTCTAAATCCTTTCCCATATAAATAATTTTTACATGGCATAAAACTGAGCAGATGGTTCCTGCTCATAGATATAGTCCTATCAGAAACAGTTTAACAGGTTTTGGTGTGAAGGTAGAGTTAGTCTGAGCTGTATTAATTGTGCAGTTAACAGTGAAAGTTCTTCTTCATGCTACACATACTGAACGGGAAAGTCCATGCCAAATACTGAGATACAGATTCATCTGAAAACTGACTTTTTTGCTTCCATGAACAAAATACTCTGCAACAGAGGATGTGGCTGCTATTGCTGTAAAGACCTCTTTTCTAAGTAGTGTTGCTTTTCTAATACAGTATCTGCGGAGTGTTTACAAGTGGACTTCATCTCACCTAATTCTTGGTGTCTAAAAATGAAGCGGTACAGTGTCTCTGCTCCCTCTGTGATAGCTGAGGAGAGACAAGGATGTTGGTGATTCATCCCACCTTACCTGTGGTGTCTGAGCTGCACGGGAGGAATTGCTCTCCTGTGGTGAGCCATTTGACGTTGACACAGCAGCAGGTGAAATAGGTCCTGTCCACGATCAGTAGGAAACAGGTTCTCCCAAAGAATGTCCTGTCCTTCAAACAGGCGGTTCTCTTATCTCTGTTAGTGCTTTATTATAGTTGCCAGATCACTCCCTCACTCCCCAGAATTCCTTGTTTGTCTCCAAACAGTTCTGTCTGGGATTAAGGAAGGAAGAAGAAAGGAAAATAATTAGGTTATTTTTACTTGGCTGTTTGGGCATTCAAAGAGAAGCTTTGTAAATGAGGCAAAGGACTTTGTATCCCCTGATTATTTGTTTTATAAGGAGGGAAAGAAAAAGCAAAGATTACTACATTAAATGAGAAACTGATACCTCAGAGATTTTGTACACAATAGAAGTTGCTTGGACAGTAGTTTTTCCTTAGCAAGATGAAATTTCTCTTCAGAGCAGAGGTCAAATGTCTCAGGATTGTGGAGGATGTGCTGGAGAGGTAAAAACTCAAAACATTATTAGTAAGAAATGCCGTATTACTCTGGAACGTAGCAGTAACCCAGCCTTCCAGAAGCTATTTACCTGTATGTGTACTTTCATGCTTCGTAACTTACACCTTTTTTTTATTCCCCCTTATATTCTTTTGGTGGACAACGGATCTTCAGGATTCTTTATTTAGCCTGTTGTTAGATACGTAGGGACAGAAGGAGAAATTCTAACCAATAGTCAAGGTGACAGTTGTGGATAAACATGACAAGGGGCAGACAAATTACAGCAGCGGCCAAATGTTAACTGTTTGGGGAACAGAGCTTGGGCAAAATCAGTCCCAGGGTTGTTCACGACACATTTAAAGGAACAGTTTGGAAGGATGTTGTTTTAAAAAATGACGTGTCGTGAAGCACCGGCTTACTCAGTCCGACATAGTAGACTGAACTGGTGATTCCCATTAGTGGGAAATGTAGCAGTGATAATTTTAAGTGTACTGAAGGAGTTTGGTGAAGCTGCTTATGTAGAAAAATACTCTAATTAAAACTAGTTAGAAAATCAGGTTGCAGTGAATGGTATTTGTGTCTTCAAAAACTGGGGAAGAATGATGTTAATGCTTTCTTACATAATATCTTGCTAACCCCTGGGGCTCAGTGCCTTATGATACCTAACCAGAAGAGCCTAGTATGGTCCACAGGTAATTGGACTGTTGGGTGTATAATGTTTGTTTATGCAGGAAAAAACAACAACAGCAAAACCCCATCCAAACCCATAAACCTGGCTGCTAGATCCACAGCCTTATTTTATTATAACCAAGTGAGTCAAATTAAACATAATTGTTAATGAGCTTAACACAGCAGAGGCAAAGCAATACAGCTTCGGTGAAGGGAAGCTGAGCTGTGTGCATCTGTGCAGATTAACATTAATGAATAAAGAAATGACTCTGGCTCACAAATTTCTTAAAAGCTTTGAAAGTAAGACTCTTTGTTTTTCAGTATGCTGCAGCTAATTCTAGGTATATTTGAAGATTCCTTTCTTGCAGAGCTGTTAAATACACTTACTCATAAATCCTACTAGTTTAGCAGGAGTTGAACGGTATGGGTTGTGTAAAACTTGCCATTGGCTCAACATTATTTAAGTAGCTGAATGGATGAGAAGACTTGTGGTATTCCCTTGGGACCCGAAGGAGTGCGGGCACATGGCAGCCTGTGATACACAGTCCAGACAGACCTCTGCAAGCGTGTGTATGTCATGGGAAGGGTTGATTCTGTAGGAGCTTCTCATGAAGCTGCAACTGTGTGTTGGGACAAGTCCCTGGGCTTGGAGCAGTGGGTGGTGTTTCAGTCTCGTGCTTCCAAGATGCAAACGGTGCCCAAACGAACAAAAGTAGTGTTGGGTGGAAGCAGACTGCTAAATTTTGGTCATCCATTTAAAAATTAAAGGGAAAGGTATCTACTGGTTTTGGAAAATATCAGAATCGGGTAGGAATGAATTTGTGAGGATCTGTATATTTCATAATAAATAATTTATAGGAAGCAAGGCAGGCAGTGTTTATTTTGACCACAATACAAGAACAGAGGGATGTTCAATACCCTGAACATTAATTAAAATCTGCTTTCTTATTCCTTACATAATGTCTTGATAACCTGTGGAGCTTAGTGCCATATGAGAGCTAATCTGAAGAGTTTAATAACCTTCAAAAATAATTAGACTTCTGGATGAATACGATCCTCTGTTATCTCATACAGGAAAAAGATAAACTCGGCAGCTTCAAAGACCAGCTGGTAATGACCAGCATTCAAAAAGACTTGACTGTCAGCCATTGCTCATTAAAAAAGCTTGAGTGTCAGTTTTTGCCACTGCTTGGTTAGGAGAGAGCACACGGGCAGTGTGCTTGTAGACGCTGCTTGCCGAAAAAATACTTTTCCAAATAGTCTGTTGTCTGGGTCAGCTTGGTTTTACTTTGGAAGTATAAAGCCTGCAGGCCCATGAGTGACACGACATGTCTTGCATACTGCTTGTCCTGGGATGTTTGTACATAAACTCAAGTACTGCAGCAGGGCTGCCATCAGGAAAGCAGCTAAAATTTCTATCACGCTTATTGGTAGCTCTCGATCGTGACAATACTAACGTGGATTTTTATTTTAATTTTTTTAATCGGAGATGCATGTTTACTGTGTGTGACAGGCTGGCATTGCATACCTCCTGCAGCAGCAAGAGTGAGAGAGTGAGACTGTTTACTTGTTTGCACATCAACACCAAGGCGTCAGCTATGGAAACCCTGATGACTTTGCTTATACTTGAACAAGGGGAGAGAACAGTGTAATGGTAAAATGGCCAGTTGATGTGAAAACGTCTTGCGTTACTTTGCAGAATATAACAGATTCTTTTTCTATCTTACTTGGTAAAAAAAAAACAACATATATGATCATATTTATTGTATGATTTTATTATGAGTGTTACAAGATTTAAATTGCCAAGCATCTTAAAGTTATCTGCCTTTTTTGCAGGGTATTATAGAAAAATCAAAAGTGAAAGGAATTCCTATCATTATTGATGCTGTAAGTATTTTATTAATTCAATCAGTGGTTTGACATTTAACAATCTATTCAGTAAATGTCCTTCTTACTGGTTTGGGCTTTTTTTCCCCAGGATGGACTGTGGCTCATTTCCCAACAGCCTTCACTTATTCAAGGCTACCAGCGAGCTATTCTTACTCCAAACTATATGGAGTTTAGTAGACTGTATGAAGCCATGGTGAGCTGTTTTCCTTTCTGATATTTAAGTATGTGCAAGTTTAGTCTTTCAGTCTTTAAAAAGAAACAACTTATTACTGTACGAAACATTATGTGCTGTTCTTTACATGTGAGAGAAGCATTCTCGGGGTTTTTATGTTGTGGGGTATTCACCACAACAGTGCTTAAACAGAGCCCGTTTTTATAAAGAAGGCTCTTCCTTGCATTTTTTGGCACTGCAGTGGGTATAGAAAAAAAATACCTGGAATGATTGACGATTTTTGCCTCCTATGCATGTGCTGAAGTAGCATGTGTTAGAATATGCTGTTCTAGTAGTAAAATATGTACTGTGTATGGAATTCTTGTGTTGTAGCTTAGAGACCCCGTAGACAGTAGTGATCATCATGGATGTGTATTAAGACTCAGCCAAGCCATGGGGAATTTGACAGTTGTTCAAAAGGGAGAGAGAGATCTTATTTCAGATGGAGAGAAAGGTAAGTGAAGCCTTTTGCTTTCAGCAGTGTGATTTTCATTTTATTTTGTTTGCTTTCACTCACAGTAATTGGTATAGTAATTGGTTGACTGTATTCCCTTGAAGATTGAAGGGGAGGGGTGGCTGTCTTGGCAGATCACCTTCAGATGATTTCTCTAAATTGATACTTTGAGAGTGGAACTTTGCTGAAAAAACTTGCTGATTTTATTTCTTATTTAAAAGGCTATAACTTAATTTTACATTACACAGGTATCAAGAAATTAACTTTTCCATCTTTGTAAACGGTTTTAACGTCCTGGTCTGAGATGGTATATTCAAGTGCAGATGTCATTGCTAAATTGATGCAAAATAATATTGTTTTGCCATATATTGATTTGTGTGGAATATGAACATGTCTTCAGGTTTGCAAGCTACCCAGTCTGCCATGGGGCTGTAGATTAGCCTGTATGTATATAACTTGTACATTAGCCCTGACTAAAGAAAACTAAAACAACAAACCAAACAAAAAAAAACAACCCCTCCCCCAATCACTAGAAATTACCTCTATATTGCCATTAACAATAGTCACTGATATGTTTAAAGTATACTTAATAAAATTAGTACTTCCTATACCGAACATTTACTGTGATCAGTATAAAATTAATTCATGAGTGCCTTCATTGCATTTTCATGGTGTGGTCTTATTTCGCATACATAACAAGCAGCAGCTCTGCGTCTAATTACTTGAAATGCTAATCTCTGATAAATGTTTATGCTGCTTCAGAACCATTTTGTATATACAGTTAATTTTTCATTATTGGGAGCCATGGGAGTCTCTTATAACAGAAAACCAGATGTATTATGACAACTAGTTTGTTCAGAGCCACCTTCCGCATACCCCCATTAGTACAGATGCTATGGCAGACGGTGAAGCAATCTGGGATCTGAAAGCATATAGTTATGCCTATGTGGTGAAGGACTTTGGTCAGTCATATAGTACCTAAGTGGCCCTGGATGAAGTCTGCTGTCATATTTGCACCCATAGCAAACTTGATTTCTAACCTGGGACAGTCCAGCCAGGCTAAGGGAGGATGGACTCTGCCAGCAGATGAAATAACCTGGCTCCCTTTTCTGTCAGAGAGCTTCAGAGCACTGTAGTGTAGCTTTTTTTCTCTGTTTTCATGTCTATAATGTTCTTTTCATGCAGGATTGTTCCTTTTTTAACAAATGTTGGGAAAACTGGGTCAGCACTTTAGACTGAGCACATTGCCTAGTGTATCGCTGTTCTCCTTTTAAGCTGTTAGCCTTGAGATAAGGGTATACCCCAACTGTTGCTGGAGAGAGGGGACACCCCATCTCCATTGCCTCTTGTCATGCAGGATTCAGAAAACCAGGAAACAACTGAAACACTTCCCAGTTTCCGTTTTGAATATTCAGATGTGGCACAAGTTTGGTGTCTTGTGCTCTACTGGAGCTTTTTGTAGGTTTTCTTTTTTTGCCCCACCTTGTTCTTTGTTGTGTTCTGGTATTTTTTTCTCTTAGTTAAGTGTCTGATTTGACAGTTCTGTGCCTTTATAGCAGTTGTTTGATGCTCAGTTGTGGGATGCTTTCTCTCTCCTGGATTACAGAATTACAGGCAGCATTGCTGAGCTGTAAGAAAGCAGTTGTCAGGTTCTATACAAATTGCTGTGTCTGTTACAAACACTGCTTTTGGGGGTTCTGTTGCTTGCAGGAATGTTGCTGAGACTTTTGCAGAAACTGGAGACTTCAGCTTCCTTTTAACAAGAAGGTTCTTCGGGTCTGGGAGTTACTGTCTTCGTATTTTTCAAAAGCTTCTCAAATGGAAAAGTACATTAAGAAAGGAGATTGTACTGTCTGCTCTGTACCACAACACAGAGCAACTTGTCATGTCACTAACCTTGAATTATTTTCTAGGTTTTTGCTCTTAAATTCTTCTTTTTTTCATCCGTCTGATCTTTTTGATCCGATGTAATTTTTTTTTCAGCTAAGGGAAATCAAGATGATTGGATCAGGCCAATGTCATCTGAACACAACCAAATATTATGAAGAGATCTCTTGGCTTTCATTTTCCACGAAATCATCATCCATCCATAGTGATTAAGCCATACTGTCCCTTTTATACTTTCTTCTTTGGGAATATACTGCATGCGTGTTTTCTGAGCAACAAAAGAGAAAGAAAAAGCCCCAAGAATGTAAGGAAACCCAGGAATTGCAAACTTAACTATGTGTCTTTAGTTTTCTGTGCTGGGCTGTTGTGGAAGGCAGTGCTTTTTGGGGGTGACAAATTTTGCAGCAGGGAACACTGGCTTGTTCAATACTTTATAGCTTAGAGTGATCATAGGGATTATTTTCACAGTGCTTTTATTCATGAGTCTGTAGGAAATTCGTAGATAATTTAGTTCTGTTAGTTGAAGACAAAAAAGGGTTATCAGATGATAGTGATCTCGAAGTACAGGTATTGGTGAAGGATTACTGTCAGCAGATAGCTCTGTAATCTAAGCAGACAGTCACAGTAAATTCTGATTAAAAATAAGGCAGATTTTTTTAACAGACAAGGAAATTAGCTATGACAATAACATACCCATAGCTTTGATGGATTGCCAGACTGAAGTGTCTGGACACCTTTGAGGTTTGTTTTTACAGATCAGATTGGATGATGCAGGTGGTTCCTTATGGCCTTAAAATCTACTGAATCACATACATGGCTTCTGCGAAATCAGTAGCAGTCCTCCACTGGAAAGGACATTATACTAAAATTTGTCTCCATTTCAGTTAGGAGCTGCCAACTGCCCTGTAAACCTAATCACTAGTATTTCAAATTAAGTTTTATATACTCTTTCTCTTTCCTTTTGCAATTTCACATTATTGCTTAATCTACAGTTGTTGATTCCCTGCCCTACAAAGATGAGCTTCACCATGCTCTTGGTAGGTGCTATCAGTGCCATCACTGACCAGGGCAGGAATGAGTATTCAGCCTGTGAGTAGAAGGTAAGTCAGTTTTTATTCGCTATGACACAGCTCTCTAAGGTTTTATTTATTTTCTTTGGAGAACTGGTCAATACTAAAGTGTGGTTATACCACTCTTAGTTCCTAACATTTAAAATTTGCTTAGGTCCTTGAAGCGTAGAGGATTTGGAATTTGAAGTGTTCTAAGAAGCTTTTCTGTGTTTTCCCCAGCACCCATGTTTGTCCTCTCTTTTCTTCCAAAAGGCAGACTGGGTAACCATCCTGCTGCTGCCTGGGACTACTATCTGGAGCCCATAGCCAGTTTTTCTCCAGTTGCCCAGCAGCAACTGTGGTCAAGAGAAGCAGAAAGGCTTGTGAGAGGGATCAAGTACTGAATATGGGGTAAAAAGCCAACTCTTGCCAAAAATCCCCAAGCAGTCCTTCCAGTTTCTGCCCTTGGTTCCCTGTACAGCTGGAAAGGAAGCTGTTGGGTGCTTGTCAGTCCCTGGCTCACTCAGCTAAAAGCTCTTAAGGTGTCCAGCTGCTCAGCCAATTTTGACTGGAGTTTTTAACTGAGGGGTGGCAGCTTCATCTCCAGTCCTGCTTCTGCAGATTGAGCAAAACAGGGAGGTGACAGTTGCTGTGCACTGTGGCCCTGTGCTCTCTGTTGCAGGCATAGCCCAGCCTGCTGTCTCCTTGGCACCACTCACCTGTTGTCACATCTGTCCTTCGGCTCCTGCACCCATCCAAGGAAAGTAATGTAAAATTTGCAGCATTTTCTTTTAGCTTAAACTGCCTGGTGTCTCACACTCCAAGGACCTAAGTTTTAAAAGTGTGATTAGGGACTAGGAAAGTATAAGCACCCTTTATGTAAAAGCTAACTTACATTTTCCACATCAGCTGAGTGATTTCTTCAGCCAGGGTCCTTAGTCTTGGTTTCCCTGTCTGTGTATGCTCTGGAACGTGTTTCTAGAAGGCCACAATCTCCAGCTATTGTGCTTTTGTGAACTAACTTGCAAAAGGAAAAAGATACATATCTTACTGGTATGAGTATCTGCCAGGGTAGAGATGTAATACTGGTAAAAGAGGTAACTCAAGATCCAGTAATGGTCTAAACCTGAATCTTGTATTTAGTGGAGGAAGATGTGCCTTGATAGCTACAGTATTTTGCATAGAAAATGGAAGGCCTTTTAATTAAGCGAGAGTATTTGCTGTTCTGTGGGGTAGCTGCTATTAGCTGAGCCGGTCCGGTTGGATCATATCACAAGTCGGGGTGGTCATACCTTCATACACGGATTCCTGAGCACAGTTAGGGTAAGTGCAATATTCCTGCTCTGTAGGAGGAAGAGAGGTGCAAAGAACTTGTTCAGGACATCCAAGATTCAAGAATTAATTTTTAATCTCCCGTCTGGTTTGCAGTCTCGGTAACTGTGATGCTTCCCACTGGCCGAAGAGCCGCCTTCGTCAGCACCAGTATTACATGTTTAGCCCCAGCCAGCTATCCTGTATTTCACAGCCTGTGTTCTAAACACAAACATAAAAAAATCAATCCCTGGTTGGTTTGGTTCGGGTTGTTTTTTCACTACTGTGTGAACATTATGAATCAAGAACAGGCAGACATGCATTGCTTTTTATACGACGTGGGCCTTTGGGTTTCTAACTGTAATGTGGCTAGGAGATAGTGTTGTAAGTAGGGCTGCCTGTCTACAGCCTTATCAAAATTCCTGCTTCCCAGTTGTGCTTGATCTCTGCAAAGGTACTGAATTCTTACTTTTTCCTTAAAAGAGAGGACAGCTATTTTCAGTTACACAACCAGCTGGTTTTTTTAATTACATATACAATACCATATATGGGTCATTCTTTTGGACTTTGATCTGCCAGCACAGTTTGGACTGGGAGTTCTTTCAGCTTAAAACTTCCTGGCAATGGTATAGTTAAGTGTGACATCCCCAGGTGCTAACATTTATCTTTTCTTCAAGGAGTGCTGACTAGAGAGTGATGGGAACTTACTTTATGGCATGAAATACATTAAACATAGAACTACTAAATGACTTGGCCATAGGTATCCAGGAAGTCCAGGCCAGAATTTTGAATTGTGTGGAGCCTATAACTGTTGAATCTCCACTTCCCAATATTTCAGTATGACAGCCTTCAATTTTTAATTTCTGTTGCACTCATTATTTCAGAACAGATTGTTTCCATGGACTTAGGTAAGTGAGAAATCTGAGTGACTATGCGAGGGGGTGGTGTATTTGCTGAGTGCAGCTCTGGCAGAATTTGTGCTGCTTCATTGCTGAGATTCTGTGGAAAGTGTTGAATAGGGCTGTGGTGGTTCTGACTTGAGCAGATTCTTTGCCATACTTCATACAGCGATTTCCTCAACAATAACATTTTTATTTCATGTAGCTTTTTCGTACGATACTGTATGCGTGCTCTGTGGGTAAGTGAAAGGGAGATGGTTTTTTTTCTGAACATTACGGAGCATGAATCAGTTTTCACTAAAAGACAATCTATTAATTATACTGATGGGCTTTTTATTTAGTCATCACCTTGTGAAATAATGGCATCAGATTTGGTTGCCCAGCCCTGTTAAAAATCAAAACAAGACATCCTGCCCCAGCAGACAGTTTGATCGGCGTTAGTTGTGTGGTTTAGCTCTTGAGGTCTGTCAGTTGAACTATAGATGAACCTCTCCATTATTTTTACTGGGACTAGTGTCAGACAACTGACCTTAAGTGGCCCCAGTTGCTGCCTTTCAGCATTGAGACATTGTAGTGATTTCAGACTTTGCAGTTTCCCTGTTGTCCAGCATCCAGTCATCTTGGTCTCCTCGGCTGTTCCAAGAATCGTGTTTTCTAAGCTTTCTGGTGTACGTGTTCATCCCCAGTTGAACATGGTGCAGCCTTGCTGAGCAGTGAACCGAAAACTACTTCATCCTCATGCAAATAAATCATTCTGCATCTCTCCAGGGAATCAAACTGCCCACCCTCCTGGCATCATCAGAGACTATTCAGTCAGTCCATCTAATCAGGGTCTTGTAACGTTGCCACGGGTTGTCACCGTGCAGCGCGGCATATAGGATGTCACCCCTGTGGGCATTAAAGAACTGCTTGAGCTGTCTTCACAGCAGGTCACAGACATTTAGTGGGGCATGCTGGACTGGGGTAGTGGGAAGACAGCAGTTTGATTTTTTTGTTGTTCTAGGAGAAGGCTGGGAAAAGCATCAGGAAGACTTTGTCCTTTGTGGATTTGGCAGTGTGCCGGTTCGTCTTGGTGGTAGTGTGGAATTCCTCCTTTCATTCTAAAAGCTCCTAACAGTGACTGTACTTCAGAGGAGTCCTTCATTTCTTTTCCCATTGCCTTTTGTGATGTTCATCGTCCTTTTGAGATGTTCTTTGAGGAACTGAGCCTCTGTGCAAGAACTGCCTGAGTGTTCTACCTTTCCCCCCTCGTTCAAGTGAATTTCCTGTAGTAGTTTTTTGAAGATACTGCGTGGATTTGTTTTCCAGCATCTCTCTGTGGAGTATAAAGGTCTGCTTCTGTTGTTGCCTGTGAGGTGGTTTGCACATATTTGAGATTTATTTAAAAAAAAAAAAAACCACAAACAAAAGACCACCTTCTCTCTCTCTCTCTCTTTCTTTCTCTCTCTCTCTTTCTTTCTCTCTCTCTCTTTCTTTCTCTCTCTCTCTTTCTTTCTCTCTCTCTCTTTCTTTCTCT
>JANHFX010017042.1:44610-56308 GCA_027560015.1 Chloroceryle amazona
CAGTGGCAGCAAAAGTGTACAACTGCCTGGCCTCATGAGCCCAGCAGTTACCGCTGGAAGAATCGGTAGGAAATGAAAGAGAAGTACAATTCTTTGCTGCACCAAGTAACAAAAAGCAGAAATGAACTGTGCTAATGAACTGGAAGAGGCTTACTTGTGTTAAGTAGTTTTTTACCTCTTGCTATTTTAGAAGATTTTACATGCAGGTCCTTCAATTTTATGCAGATTTTTTTCCCATTTTTGGGGAAGAAAAAAATTTCTTCTCAAAACATGGATAGTACTTCCTCTAAAGCCCCCAGACTGCTCTGTTCATATGCCTCAGAGAAACCCCAGCCCAGGTGACTTGAGGAAAATTGAGGTAAAAGCTGTTGTCCAAGGAACGTCTTGCTTTATATTGTTCTGGTGTACTTGGCACGCTCAGGAGCCACGAGTGACTGCATGCACTGTCCCAAACCTAAGCAGCTCTGCAGTAGCTGACTGGAGATGCTCAGGATCACTGCTTGGTCACTGATAATTCTGCCAGCTCATTCCATTCTCCTAGAAGTGGAAAATAATTTTCTCCTGTTTTTTTTTTCAGAGCCAAGCAAAAGAGAAAGGTAAGGGTAGATGCATACCCATGAGAAGGGGAACAGAATTGTTACTGTTTTCTTTCTTCTGTCTTACATATCCTTCAGGCTTCCTGCTTGGGCTTGTTGAGAGTGGAAAATGAAGTTAAATTTAGTGAAAACATTTGCCTGTTTTTCATAGTTAAAGCTCCACGAAGAGAGGAGTTTGACTAACGTCCTTTGTATATTTAAAATAGAACTGTAACAGCTGATATTCTGACAGGGCCTATCCACAGTGGCACTGCTGACAGAAACGTACAGGGATGCAGAGAACAGAGCTGACTGACAGAAGATACCTCTCTCTGTGTATGTTTTCTACCAAGCCTAAGGAAAAGGCTGTTTTCAATCAAAACACCTTTCTGGTGGGCATGGCAGAAGATTTGAGATTTTAGCTGCTCGTCGTAAAGCACCTTGGTTTACATGTGAAAACTCTGAAGGTCAGAGACTCTGAAGAGTGGCTTTGTGGTGGGACATGGTCTGGTTTGTGCTGATGGCTCATCATGGCAACATCAATTCCCGTGAATCACTAAGCTCATTAGTGACTCAATCTTCTGTGCAGGTTGAGTGGAGAAAGCCTATACATTGTGCAGTGTTCTCTGTAAGGGACTGAAAAGTAATTAGAAAAGTATGTAAATGTTTTTTTATATATATTTATTTATTTATTTATTAAGAATGGTGTATTTCAGCAGATGCTGCTGCCTGCGAGTGAATCTTGCACTTGTTAATCGCTGCGCGCCTCTGAGGTTAACCCTCACAGCTACACTCCTACCATGGTAAATAGGAGAAAGAACGCACATGACTTTGTTTTTGGTTTGTTTACAGTACTTGTGTGCAGTCATGAAGGAAGCAGCAGGAGATGTGGTGGGCAGGGGGACCTCCTTTCTGGGTCTCTTGGAGTCCTAGCGCACTGGGCGTTTCTTGCTGGAGCAGAAAAAACAAATGGGTATGAATATTAATTAATAACTTCTTAATTCTTGTGAGTCTGTGTTATCCTACGGCAGCTGTTTGAGACCTGCTGTCGAAATGTCCATATTAAATGAGAGTCACTGGGACTAAGGAATCCATGTACTTTTAAAAACAGAAGGCTGTTGTGGAGTAGTCCACATAATAGTTATGATCTTAATAAGAAACTCTTCAGTAATCTACCATCTCCCAAGCCTGAGGCAGAAGTGTGTGAACCTGGATCACTTCCAAAGGACGTAGGTATATAGATAGGGGCATGTTTTCAAAACAATGGAATGTAGGCAGAAGGCGGGACGAATAGAGAGGTAGTCACTGCCAGTAGTGACTTGGTACTTCACAAGAAGTGTCACATAGCTTGGTTTTTCTAAGTTGGCGAATCCTCTTGCAGTGTACTTGAGAAATTCAGTGGGGCAGGTAAGCTGAAATGTGCAAATAAAATACAGTTTCAAAGAGGGCAGCCTTTTTAAGGCCAAGCGTCACTCCAGTTTGGGCATAAATAAAGCAGTCGTGTGGCTGCAGCTGGCTGTCGGCTCTTCCACTAAATTGCATCAATTCCTCTTGGACTAGTTGGTCCATATAGTCATGTAGTCTTTCTGCGAAAGCAGCTGCTTTAAACAAAGTTGAAAGGAACCCTGACACAAGCAGTTAGGGAGTAAGAGCCCCTTTTCCCCCTAAGCAGTGAGCTACTGAGGCTTGAGGAGCAGACATCTTTTGTAATCCTTTGGCTGCAGATTCTCACACTTAGATGCCCATGGGAGTTAACTTGCTGTGAGAGCACTCAGGCTTCCAGGAGGAGTGAAGGACCAGTTGAACCAGGCACTAAAATTCTGAAATCTAACAGAATGAAAAACAAATCCAAATTTTTTTTGTGTATCTGAAGCTGCAGCTGCCACTAAAGGAGGAATTTCGGTTTACCTCTTTAAAAGGGTGACTTCATTTTTACACAGTGTACAACAGATCGGTATTAAATTGCTGGCGAGATCAGTAAATGCAGCACGTGTCCTCCAGGCTCTCCTGACTTGGGCTCCTGTGGATTTTCCAAACAGCTTGCTCAGAAAGTCCTTTATTTCGTAGATG
Source organism: Chloroceryle amazona (assembly GCA_027560015.1). NCBI lineage: Eukaryota > Metazoa > Chordata > Aves > Coraciiformes > Cerylidae > Chloroceryle > Chloroceryle amazona. The sequence continues at coordinate 47,256 of JANHFX010017042.1, forward strand.
AAGGAAAAGTAGGAGAGTGTAATTGGCACCAGCAATACATTGTGTCTCCTGTGGTGGTGTTAAGGTGACCATTCTTGAACACCTGCTGTACCAATCCTGTTTATCTCCAGGGCTTCAGGAAAGGAGGAGCTTTTAGGGCTTTGTGAAGCAGGACATCAGCGTCTACATGGCACAGCAGCCCATCCTTCCACACTTGTGCCTGGCTCTGTTGCTTCACCAGGGGTCTGTGCAGAGCAGGATTTTGACCCACTAAGACTGCAGTGGCTTTCAGGGGTGCTAGTGGTACAGTAGGTGGGATTCTTCTGATAAGTAGATGGGATGCTAAGGTGATGTCTTTGGAGTATGGCAGGTGTCACACTGGTTATGCAGTAACCTTAGAAACAGGAGCTTCAGCAGTGTTGGGCCCAGAAGCCTGTGCACCGCTCTTGTTTCAGAGCAGCGTTGGGATTGAGTCTCAGCATGGCTTAAATGCTTCCGCACCTTGATGAGTGAATGAAGTTGCTGTTTTCAAGGAAAAGACACTTAAAGCTGCCCTGGTAACACCAAACTGTAAACTGACATTTTCCTGGGCCTGTGTTTTATATCGTGATTCTTCACACAATTCTTACCCGCAACAGGAGTCAGTAGGTCTGATGCAGGATGTACAGACAGCGGTGTCACAGCCATGGCTGAGCTTGGTGAGGCTTTTAACCAGCAGCAGCTGGAGCCCAGGGCTGGCAGCTGAATTATTCTGCAGTTGTTCTCTGCTTTGGGGCTGTAAGGCAGCAGAAGCAGCCACCGGGGCCCAGCATGGGAGATGTTGCTCTGGAAGTATCAGGGCTGTGCTGCCTTCTCTGGAAGAGGTTCAGTACCTGATGTCTGGTTTCTAAGAATGTCCAAGGCATCCAAACATCTTAAGCTGAGCTGAGTAAGGCCCTGGTGCAGTGACTAGGGCCCTGTTAAAAAATCATCATCCCCCCCCCCCAGTTACAAAAACTAGCTGGCACTACCCATCAGGGGGAGGAAACAGAGCTAAAAGCTGGCAGATGAGACTTGGGTCTCCTTCTGAAGGAGAGGATGAAGTTCCACATCGGTAGAACTGGCCCTGGAACACCTTCTTACCCACTTTTTAAGCATGGTCTCCTTTTGCACCCTTCAGCCCTGGGGGTATTTCCCATTGGGTCACGTGCTGTGCCATGGAAAGGGAAGTATTTGTTAAAAAAACTCAGCCAAAGGTGCTCTGCAGGGCCGTAGACTGAGGAACGGAGATGTCAGCTTAAGCAGCATTCCTGACAATGCTGACAAACATTGACAGGTACAGAGGTGATGTCTGTCACCTTAGGAATTACACAAGTGTTTCTGATTTTGTTTATAATCTTGCTTCTATTTTCCCTTCAGTCAAAATCCCTTTCTAGTGGCTGCATTTGGAGCTTGCTCTCTTACAAGGCAGTCTAACCACCAAGCCTTCCAAAAATTCGGACGTTCAATGACTGCCTCTGACATGGTTTCAGAAGTCGGAACAGCTTTTAACAAACTTTTTGAAACCTGAAGCCAAAGCAGCAGAGAAGAAAAAGAAGAACAGTGACTGCAAGAGTAATTACACTTACCGTAGAATTTACATAAGTAATGCACCCTTTCAAGTGCTGTAGCAGCATTGGTATGCTAGGTAGATTATTATTTTTTTTTATTTTTAAGAATAGAAAAATATGATTAATGTAGATATTTTTTAAGAGTTTGGAATACAGAAATGTTTTGGCTGAAACAAGCTGTAGTTGCAGATCTGTTATAATATAATAAAACTAAACTGAAAGTATTCCTCTGTTCTTTTTGATAGTTATTGAGCAATAACTAAAGTGCGAACAGCAAAAAAAAAAAAAAGAAAGAAAAAAATGCACTTGATACTTAGATGAAACTCTTCCACCAGCTCAACTGAATTTCTTGGATTGCACCAAGGTTGTCATGTTTTCATTCTTAGACCGTCTGTCTAGAATTAGCTCTTGCACTTTGTTTTTTTGCCATGCTAGTATATTAAGAAGCAAAAAGTAAGCCTCTTTGGAAAGGGAATGCATGAGAGTTGCTGTAGATTTTTGAATGTAATTAGTTGCCTTTTCCCATTCCCGGTCCCAGAGGCAGCTTTCATTTCAACAAGACGCCGTCCTGCAGGGTCTTGGGTTTGGTATTTTTAAGCAGGCTCCCCACTGCAGAATAAGGATACACTGTAGGGCTCTTAGCATTAAATAGGGATTATGCTTATACGAAAAAGAACTTATTTTCTCTTCCTTTATCTGGCCTTGGCTGTGATGAACTTTTGTGAAATTATCATATGGAGAGGTACTGGGCAGGGTAAGAAACTTTGTTTACCTATCACTAACTGGTCAAACTCTGCTCATGGAGGAGTGAAGTACTTTTAAAATTGCCCTTGCCCTCCAAGCTAGAGCTGCAGGAAGCCGAGCATAGAGAGGCGCAGGGGGGTAGCTGTTGACAAGCAGGACCACAAGGTGAGGGAACAGAAGGCAGCCAGCAGCAGGTAGGGGTGCCCCCTGAGCGCTGTGCCGCAGCTGCCAGGCAAAGGCCGGGGAGAGGAAGGGGGGTGGTGTTTGAGCACTGGGTGCAGCACCTGCCCTTAGGGGCTTGTTGTGCCATCCTTGGCCAGCCAGACTGGGCTTCCTGCTGGCAGGGCAGATGAGCGGTGGGTATAAAGGGGAAGTTGCGTGGGATTTTTGGAGAGTAACATTTCTTAAATTTTTGGAAATCAAGTCAAAGCTTGTAGGGATTGAACCAATAGGGACAGAGGGACAAGTTCAAAGTACAGTTAAGTTGGGTGCTGCCTTTAAACCTCCGATCTAGCTCCACGTGTAGATCCTCAGTGAAGCGCAGGAACAAGCACCTACTGTGTCTTGTTGTTGCACTAGAAGTTACCTGGTCACAGCAGCCTCTCCTCCCCAGGGCTTTAGCCCAGGACAGGGAGTTGCACATGCTAGTCAGCTTGCTTCTACTACCTTGTGAGCTGCCAGAGCAAGCAGCGGGCATCGGGAAGGCTGCGCTATTTCCCTTCAGCCCTTAGAGTTGGTATTTCTGGATGCACTGTGACTACTACCTCACCCCGATGCATTTTTGTTTTTTCTTTTTAAACCAGTTACCTATTTCTAAAATGGGTTTTTAAATGTTTGCTCATTTCAGTCTATGAAGGTTCACAGACTTTAGATTAGAGCAATGTCTACTGATAAGAGATGGGGTTTTGGTGTTTAATTTAAGCAGTTTTCTGAACTGTCTACAGCTTTGGGGAAACTTAAGCTACTACTGTTTCTCCCTTTAAAAGTATTTGAGAAGCTCAACTCCTTTTAAATAAAAATCAGTAAGTGAAAACTGATTTTAAAACAGCTACTGGATTTCCTTTAAAAATGAGCATTTTTTTGTATTTAGAACATCAGTGGTATTATAATCTAAATGGCATTTGTAGGCAAAGTCAATCAATGAACAGAGCTCAGTACAAATTTCAACCTGCCCTGTTGGTTCTAAATCTCCACAGAAGTTGTAACTGTCATTCACTAATGTATACAAATTGTTAAAAGTTTTTAAACATTCTCGAAATGTAGCAGTTTCTTTCAGTAGGTAATAAAAATAATAGCAAATTACTTACGTGTACTTGGGTGTTTCAATCGCTTTTCCCAGAGGAACGGAGATGACTGGTTGCTGTTCATTCTGTTTTACTAGAGCAGTAACAGCCACTAGCAAATTTAAAATACCAACAGTGCCAAATAAGCATCTGCCACAGTTCTGATGAAGCCAACACAACCCCCCCAGCTTCTCCAGGAGTACCAGAAAGAGCAGAAACACAGCCACACCTTTTATTCTCAACACTATCAAAGAAAGCCTTTGTCCTTTTGAGCACATTATTTTCCCATGAAAATCCATGTAGATCACCGCACCTTCTTATTTGTGTCATCTTTTCATGGATGGATTTAAAGGAAGTACTTCAGTAGGAAAGTACAAGCCCCAGATAAACTCAGCCACCACCCTGGGCGCTCCTGCCCTGGCAGGCGGGTTGGACTCAGCGATCCCCAGAGACCCCTTCCAACCCCTGCCATTCTGTGATTCTAGGACACAGGTCACCTCCTGTGGGAGGCAGGACTCTGCAGCCAGCCAGAGCAACACCAGTCAGGGCTGGCATTGGTTTTGGGGTGTTTTTTAACACAAACAGCAGCAGAAGAAAGGTAAGTGAAGAGGTAATAACTACACATTTCATTTTCTCACTTCTGGTGGAGAGATCCCGAGTGTGCTGCACTCCCAGGGCTAAGGGACACCTCCCTGTATTCTGTGGAAAAGCAAACTGAAGAGACCAAGCCTCACAGGTAAGTGGGTACTGTCCTATTAAAGACTTCACAAGGCCCAAACCCCTGACACTGCCATAAGGATGAACTCTAGTGCTAAATGTGTCACATCCCTCAATGCCCAAGAGGAACACAACTGTTTAAACAGGGGGCATAAAACTAAGTGCTTTCACCCTCAAAGGACAGGCTTAAGTTCTTGCCTCTGTCTTCACCCTGTTTTCAATTCTCAGCACAACAGGATTCAAGTGCAAGTCATACAGCAGCTGGGGCAGTTCCTGGTTAGAACCTGCTGAGGCCTGTGTCAGACAACACAGCTGCTGCCCTCCCGCCCTCTGAGCCTGGATGCTTCCAGCACCTGCATTGCCTACATACCTGCAGTGAGTGACTCCTGTGCTTATTTACCTTGGAGTAGTAGTGCCAACAGCTTGCTTAGATTTTTGTTAGCCATTATATCCTTGTTAGCCATTCTGTCCCAGAGTTTTATTTGGAAATTATTAGTATTTACAACTGTTGCCAAAGCAGCCACAACAAAAAAAGTCCAAGAATGAAGGATCAGCTTTTTTTCCGAGTCTGCTGCTCTGCTTGCCCTCCTTCCTCCATTTCCCAGGTTGAAACAGCAGCTCTGTCCTGTAAGGAAGAGGGAACAGGTCAATGCCAGAGGTCTGGATCACACAGGTACCGTGTAGCTGTAGAGGTTGGAGGCATGGGTTTAACTAAGCTTTATACAGCAAATGTAGTGATACCATCTCCTGAGAATAACTCTTACTAGTAATGCTCAAAGTTGTAAAACCAGCACAGACCATTCTTCCCTGTCAGGAAGGAAAAAAACTCCCAAGAGAACTGTCACCTCTTTGGTGTGAGGTGCTGCAGTGGGGTGCAGTGTCTCTCTGACAAGTAACTTGTTAAACTCCAGCAATTGCATTTTCATGTTTAAAGGGCTCATGGACATGGAAAGCACCTTCGTGCCCACACATGAGAATGTACTGATCTCCTTCTGCAGTTTAGGAGAGTAGCCTGTTGCTGCAAATACCTGCAGTGCAATGCTGCTGTACTTCTGAAAGGGATATTGTGGGCAAGTGGAGCAGTGCTGACCATTAGGATCGATCCCGCTGTCCAACTGCAGCTGTTGAAAACAGCAGTTATCTGAATATTGAAACATGACTTAGGAGAGAGTCTGCAAGGCAGCAGAGAATCATCTTTACATTAACGTGAAAACTGGTTTTGATGGGTAAATACCCACTTACTACCTTTTACTTAGTAGCACAGAGGAGCTTGCATTTCAAGCGTGCTGCAGGGACATGAAAAGGCCCGTGGGTATTTTAATCCATCTGTTGCAAGTTCAGTAACTTCAGACAAACAGAACACGGTCTGCATTGAACAGCGTGAAAGAAGAAACTAGTGTGCACAAATCACAAACTTACAAGCTGAAGGAGAAATAACCCTTTCTATAAAGCTGATTTTTAAGGGAATACAGTTGTGTGCATGCTCTAAGTTGCTACTTGCACCCTGGAGTGGCCAACCCCAAGCCAGAGGTTCCTAGTCTGATGAACTGCAGGAAGATGAGGCTTGTCTGCTTCATCTGTACTGTTCTTCCTCCTGCCTGTGGGCTTGAAGTTGCTGTCTGACTTCAGCCACACCTGACAGAGGGAGAGCATGCTAACAGATGTCTCGCTGTGCATGTATTGTGGGACTCCTAAAAGCTTCGTGGAAATAGAGGCTGGGTAAAAAAGAGAATTCAAATAACTTCCTCAAGCGCCTCTTAGGCGAGCAGGACCCAGCTGCCCGGTGTGCCCTGCTGCTGTGTGATTGGGGTAGTTTTGCCAATAGCCAGCCCAGCCAAGCAGACTCATGCTGAGCAGGAGGGTGGTGATAGCTCTGACTTGGGTAGGGCCCTGTCTTGTTGCACACGTGCTCTGGTGAGCCCGGGGTGAGGAACTGCATCGCTCAGTTGGCAAAGGCAAGGTTTGGGCAACCTTCACAGCACACCTTCAGCTATCTCCACATTACCAGCCAAAAAAAAAGGCAGGAGTTCAGTTTTGGACATGTGCTGTGTGTGCTCCTAGTGCATATGTGCTTCATCTTCAGGAGCAAACTAGTCTGTGACAAGAAGGATATAGATTACGACAAGATAATTAAAAAAAAAATCCAAGCTGAAATAAATGGAATGGGCTGAATCCTGGCTAAGGCAAATTTCTAAGAGGTTATTAAATGCCTGTAAATCCCTTTAAAAGAAAAATAAAGCAAATCTTCAAAAGGGTGGAGGTGGGGCTGCAGCTGTTTTGCCAAATAGATCAAAAGGGAGCCTGCTCCTCGAAGACTTTGTCTCCATGCAGTTGTTTGGATTTGCAAACCTTCTTGACAGATAAGTGAAGCAAGGATTTAGCTATGTACAAACAAGTGAAGGAAGCAGATGTTCCAACTTCCCAGTGTCTTCCTTTGCTTTCACAGCTGCAGCTCACCACCACTATGCATTGGCCCTCACCCCAGTTTGTATCAGCGCCCACACTTTCATCTGGGATCAGCAGACAGCTGACCACACTTCATATTTGCTTTTAATAGGTGTGTTGACAAATGACAGCTCTCCTGTTCAGCAATAGGGGAGGATGTATGCTGTCACTCCCTGAGGTCATTGTGCTTTATAGCCTCCCATTAGTAAAACAATGCAAGGACACTACACAAGGCTCCCTTCCCCGGTGAGGGGAAAATGAGCAGCTTCAACTGGAGGGTGGGAGAAAGATGCTGGGGAGAAAGGGGAAGGTGAGTCAGTAAGGAGCAACAGTGACCCAAACAAGGGCTGGAGTGGAGGTGAGAAGGGCAGTGGAGCAACAGGAACTGGAAGCAGCAGCACTCGCTAAAGAAGTTAACATAGCACCTTGAAACCAGGAGAAGACAATATGCCAGTGAAAGGATTTAGATTGGATATAAGGAAGAATTCTTTCACTACAAGGGTGGTGAGACACTGGAACAGGTTGCCCTGGGAAGCTGTGGATGCCCCATCCCTGGAACTGTTCAAGACCAGGTTGGATGGGGCTTTGAGCAACCTGGTCCAGTGGAAGGTGTCCCTGCCCATGGCAGGGGGACTGGAACTATCTGATCTTTAAGGTCCCCTCCAGCCCAAATCATTCTGTAACTCTCTGACTTCTCTTGAGCAGGAGACACTCTGCGATAATGGGAAAGGAAGCAGTGGCATTGGGTACAGGCTAAAAGCAGAAAGCCGGGTGGAGAGAGGAGTGGTAGAGGAATCAGGTGAAGTACTTATAGCTCAGGAGCAGTTGGGAATGGAGCTGCTCAAGAGAGAAGAGGCTTTCTTGAGCACTTATTTTTGGCGGGGGAATGTGAGGAGGGTAGGGGGAAGGCATTATTTCCCCAAGTCATCTCAGTTCACTTTACAGTTCTTCTGCAATCTTTAATTAATCTTTAATCAAATTAATCTTTTTGAGACTGCACACGTTACTCATACCTTTCCCTCTGGATTGAAAGGGGGGCAATTTAGGGACTTCTGAATATTATGAGATTTTCAGTAGCTAAATAGCACACCCTCAGTAACTGAAGGAGTAGCAACAGCTTGCACAGAGACATGAGGCTGACAGGGAGCAGAAGGTAAGTCCAGCAGTACAAGCAGGCAAGGGCTTAACTTCCACCTCCCACTACTATGGTCATACAGAGAACAGGGCACAACACTGAAAGCTGCCAAGGGGGCACGTAGGGCAAAAATAAACACTCAAAAAAAAACCCCAAACCACTAATGTCTCAACAAGAGTCACTGTCACCTACCTTTATGTGGATTCCAAAGGCAGCAAGGTCTCTACGCAGACTGTCACAAGCCTCCAGGAGGGGTTTTCTCTCCTTCATTATCTGCAGTCTCTTTTCCTTCTGATCTTGTCTTGGTCCATCGGCTCCTGCGGCCCCCTCCACTGGCACAGCATCCGCTGCTGCCGGCAGAGCGAGTGCGTAGTGACGGACCTTCGTGCGGAACCTCACAAGCTCTTCAATGACATTAGAGAGCACAGCTGAGTTCTCTCCTCCCAGAGCCACCTAGAAATCAAACAGGTTGCTTTGCAAACATCTGAGGGATTGAAAAATCAGTCCCAACTCGGCAGCATACACAGAGGCCTCATCTCCTCCCTTGGTCACGCATCTCCAATACATTGGTATGATTACAATGTCAAAATCTTACTAATGCAGGGCAAAAAGTTACAGTGGAGCCATACTTGGAAGTAGTTCGGCTTATTCCTACACAGAAGAGCATTTATTTTGGAGCAGAGGGCTCTCATGTGAACATAACATGCTGCATAACCCAACTGTGGAACTCATCGCCACACAAAACCTCTGAGATGCCAGAAGCATGCATAAATTAAAAAGGGATTACACAAATTAATGTAAGGAAGGCCTGGCAACAGGCATCTGACACAGCAAGGGAAGCCAGCTCTGCCAGCCTCTCATCTGTAAACATCTGCAGAGCTAGGGAGTACACCAGTCCCTCACTCAGCCTTTGAGCTCTAGACCTTCTTCAGGAAACAGATCAGAAAAGGTAAGAATTTCAGCTTCAAGTTTCTGGACTACCTTTTCTCCTTGCACCTACAGAAAACCTCCCCATGTCCACAGAACTTTCATCTGATCTGTGCCATCCAAAATTTCAGCCACTCAGGAGGACCTGACCAAGCAGCAGCCACTGCACACAGTAGGTGTTTTCTGGTGGCTACATGGCCCCCTCCTTCCCTCAGCCAGCTCTGAGCTTTCTTG
>JANHFX010017043.1:3258-13333 GCA_027560015.1 Chloroceryle amazona
TACCATATGATTTCATGCTCAGCATATAAAGCTGGGGAAAGAAGGAAGAAGGGAAGAATTTTTGGAGTGATGACATTTGTCTTCCAAAGTAGCTGTTTGGAGGACAGCTTTTCTGGAGATGGCTGAACACCTACCTGCTGATGGGATGTTGTGAATGAATTCCTTGATTTGCTTTGCTTGCATGTGCAGCTTTTGCTTTTCCCTATTAAACTATTTCAATCTCAGCCCACAAGTTTTCTCACTTTTCCAATTCTTTTCCTCATCCCACTGAGGTGGAGTGAGAAAGCGGCTGGGTGGGGCTTAGTTGCTGGCTGGGGTTAAGCCATGACAAGTATTACTTTCTAAACACCTTATCAATCCAGCAATGCAGCAATATTCCTCTTTGTCATTGCAGCAACTAAATTATATGGCATTATGTAAGTACTGTGCAATTATATAGCAAATGCGGTATTGACTGGGCTTCCATTCACATACATAGAAACATGAGTTGCTGCTTATTTTTACTCTAATTAGTCCAATATCTCCCATAGTATATTTTTATTTAAGGGTGTTTATTTGACATGTTTTGGAGTTTTAAAATGCTGTCATATTTCCATTTTAATATTGCATCATTCTTTTACGTAATTTTGGGAGGAAGAGGCAAAAATCCCTTAAGACATTATCACAGGTATGTAAAAACACCTTTACCTAAAATGTGCTATTTTCTACAAAAGTTTCTACAAACAAGTCAAAACGCTATAGACAGATCAAAAGGTTTTAAAGAAAGTAGAAAGATACTGAACCTAAGGCTGTCTGCTTGTGTATGTTGTACATACTCAATGGTCCAAGTATTTTTGTGTTGCTCTACTTATGCACTAATCTCTCAAAAAGGCAGTACAAGGAGTTCCCTTTCAGTGGTGTTAAATGGATGAAGTGATCAACTGTTCAGGTGTACTTCTTCAGAAAGAAATACATATGGAATAATATCTTTTAAGGAGCATGGAGCCAATCCAGACAGTTAATCGATTTTCTTATTTGTCAGACTGATACCGTGATCATATATAGATCTGCAACACCTGTACACATCCATGTAACATATTTTTAAGTACCAAAGCATTTGAATCTTTGCAACTTGTTAACAACAGAATGCCAGATATGTTATTTAATTATTCAGTTGACCTCTCTTAGTAACAGGACATTCAAGTTAGAGTAGATGTCACTACACAACTGATATCCAGAGAATCTAATTATGAGCTGCTGCTTACAATGAATAACAATACAGTTAAAAATAATGACTCTTCTATCTCTGACAAATTTTACAACATAGTCGTCACATACCACATGTAGGGTCTATGTAAGAATATATGTTACACTTATTTTCTTAAAACAAATTCAAGTGTCTTGGCCTCTTCTTTTGCCACCACTTCAGCATAGAGATGGAATCAGCTTTCTATTTAAGAATGTATATTCAAGCAGAAATACTCATCTGTAATCAAATTTCAGATCCAGAGAAAGACAATTAGCCACTTGGAATTCCTCATGGGGGAACATAAGGCTAGTCCTTCACAGTTAAATCTACTACCATTTAAAAAAAAAAACAAGATCAAGTGTGTCAGCTTTTTATCAAACAATCTCCAAGTTCCTAAATGCTCAGAAGAATTTGTTTTAGTTTGTTCTAATTCTTCATTTCATGTGAGAAAAGGCAGTGGGGAAGGGGACCCATTTGGTAATACTACTGTCACCCATCATAAGCAATAGAAGATAAATGTATGAAAGGAGCTTTTTTTTATTATCAAGATCTTTTTTTCATCCCAGAAGGTACAGCTGCATCTGACTGATAGCCGTGATTGTGTATTTTACTGACCACACTGAGAGCCAAGAAGCCCTGCACTGCCTGATGGCTGGGGCTGCACCAGAGTAGCTGGCAAGAGAAGGCTATTTTCTCTTCTGTAGCAGCAGTCTTTATTATGTGCTGCAGCCTACTAAATTGGCAGCCTGACAGGCAAGCACTCCTTGCCCACTAGTTTAATTGGCCACAAAACTTCAAGTGAGCTTTCAGCTTGAAAAGAGTAGAGCGTCTTCCTGAGCTGTGCACCTGAGAATGCTTTGCTCAACTATTCTCAGAGCAGCTCTTCTCCACCCGGTTCAACCACCAGCTCTCTCCAAGATGTAGCCCCTGAGGAACCACAGACAGCTCAAATAGACTTAACTGAAGGTCCAGCCAGCCCCTACTGCCCACCTGCACGTAAGTACTCAGGAAAAAAAGAAATGGACAGAGAGCACACAGGCACTTCAGAAGCTTTCTCACCTATGTGTGTCAGGGAAGGTCATTTAAAACTTCTGGATTTGGATCTAAAGAAGATGTATTTAAAATGTATGCATGCATATATATATTTTTTAAAAAAATTCCATTTTACATCTGGTTACCATGTTAATTTTATGAAGCAACGGACATGCCCGAGTTGTCATGATAAAGGTATTTGGAGAAAAGTACAATAAACAACAGATTACAGTGCCTGCCAGACTGATGTAGTGGATAGTACAGAATCCACTATCTTTAAATATGGAGAGCTTGAACCCAGGGACTATACGTATCTGCATTAAATGCTCCATCATGATCTATAGACATGTCAGGGTGCTGAGATCCACACATCACACTGCTCAGCCAGCTGCACGGTTGATAAAGCTCTATTAAAAGCTGTAGGTACTTGACTATTGAATCAGCAGTACACCTGCAGAAATCTCACAATAACAGGCAGAAATTGTAATGCAAGAGCATGAATGAACCCGATGCCACATATGCAGACCTTTCCTACTCTATCCTAGGTTTGAAAAGGGATCTGACTAGGGAAAGGGCAGCAGGGGACATTGACTGTCCATCACACCATCCAGTGAAACTCAATGTAGTAAGTGTTATAGTGAGATTGAAGTGGGGCTGATTTTCATAGATGAATTCATTCTCACTGGAGTAGCTGGGGCAAACCTATCTTCAGGAAGGAAAAAACCTAGGCATTTTTCCTCAGCCTGTCTTAATTATCTCTCTTTTCTATTTAGTTCAATCCATACCTCAGGTTCTGAGACATTTATCTGGATACTAAATATGTTCTTGGTCTCTCGTCTTCACTCCCACTCTGAGTATGGAAAAATAAGTCAAACTTTTAGTGATGAGTTCTAATTTTCCACTAAAACTGAACTTGAGATGTTGAATTCTAAAAGCCAATACATGCCTACTCTGCAGATCCCTGATTAATTCTTTACAAGTCACAGTCATCAAAGTGCCATTCTAAATCTCAGATATACTGCACTTCATTCTTCTTCCACATTTTTCTTTGAGAAAGTTCCAGGATTGATTTTACAGTTACAGAGAGAACAGTGTCACTTACATACTTTCATTTACTATTTTGCACATAAGCTCTGTTAGTCTTTTCTTCAGAGCTGAGGAAAACAACAGTATTTTTTGCCTCTTTGATTTAAAAAGAAAAACAAAAGTTTACTGTTTTTTAATCAATGCTGTGTCTGTCAAAAGCTCCCCACATTATCTACTACTAATACTGCCAGCATATTTAAAAAAAAAAAAAAAAAAAAGGAGATTTTTAGAGGTGTTGATGTTGCATTTTCAGTTCAAAGGATGGTTGGTGGAAGATAAGAGGTGGTGATTGGCGAGGTGTCAGCTTCCCTTTCTTTTTTCAAAAAAGAAAACAAGATATAGACAACCTGAATAAAATAAAATATAGGAAGTATTTCTGAGAACCGCTTCATCCTGTAGACATAGTACAAGCAGAGGATTATTGTTTGCTCATCCTGGACTTAATACCGCCACAGAGTCCTTTTCATTTACTGTAACAGTGAGACTCAGTGTGAAGGTTGGCAATTTCATTTTAATCATATTTTAATACATAAATTGTTGGTTTTGTTATTAAAGCATAACGTGTAAACTGCAATAAAGATACAAAATGGGCTGGTCCAGAAATTAAAATGTGTTCCTATAAAGAAAAGGTTTCTTCTACTTCTGATGACCAAGAGTTTTTATGAAGCAAACTAGCAAGTAAGTTTAGATAAGAATTTCTTGATTTTGATCTAAGAGTTTCCTGCAAACAAGGGTATTATTAAAAATACTGATTATCTTAAGGTTTCATGATAGGAAGAAGACAGTCATGAAAATTCTTCCCTTTGTTGTTGTACAGAGGTATTGCTTTTGTCAGTGCCATGTAAGCATAGGAAGCTAGTGGCCTGGAAACTTGCAACCACGTGACTAAGAAATTTCAGTTGCGCAGTTCGAACGGCAGCAGCTGCTTTAAATTTAAAGGGCAAGAATTAAACAAGCCTTGACTTCAGTGGGAGACAAATGAGCTCTGAGCTTGCTTCTTCTATCCTCTTTGTATTTAGCTTCTCTTCCACAGCCCCCCTGTACTGAGTGTTTGCTAGAACTGACTTTGGTACGTCTCAAAAACACTCAGAAATACATGCTGCCAAATCCAATGGCCAATTGTTTTTAAAAGGGGATACTGTTCCCCTTCGGACTTAACTGTAGCCTCACCCTAACACCAGCCAGCACTTTGCAAGACTGTGTTTTCCTCTGCTGCAGTACATCCAATGTAATCATGTTTAGAACTTTCCAAACAACAAAGCAGATGTTCCCTGTAATGCAGTTTTTGAAGAATGCACATGAGGCTCAAGCCAGTGACAGTTGTAATCCACCAAATGCCTGCAAAGGAATCCACATTGCGTCTGACTAACAAGTTTTCTTACTGAAGTCATTTTAGGAGATGCCAACACTAAGGATAAAGTATGCAGAAAAAAGGCCAGATACTGCCTTGAGGGACATACTCGTCAATTCACCAGAAACTACACAATGACTCTTCTTTCAGAATTGGTGGAGAAGTGCACATGTGTAAAATATACCTTTTGCACTTTAAGACATTTTACCAGCAAACTGTTTCAAATTAAACCCAGATGAGTAATGGTAAAGCAATGAAGTTTTCCCTGGGTTCAGTAAAACCAGCTGGTATTGCTGCTATTAATCATGTACGTGTGCATTAAAAGGTCTTGTATGTCTGAGAAAGCATCTCATTCAGGTAGTAGCAATGTACAACAGCCTCTGGGACCTTTGCCTATCGAAAAGAACCCCAGACTGCTTGCTGTCAATTCCTCCCTGCATGCTACTTGTACTTGAATGCATTTATTCTGATGCCCTTATCAATAATATTTTAAAAACCAAATGCATCATACCAGAATTCTCATATCAGTGAATAACAATAACACTCCACTCTGAGTTCTATTTTATGACACAATGCTACAACAGATACACTCAATAACACTCAGCATACTACTAATTGCAATACCACTAAGCCGTAAGATTTTCAGCAAGACCAAATAAAACAAGTCTTGAGATACCATTTTGAAGAGTACTGTGTCTTTATCCATCATTTTACCCTAGGAGAGGACTTGTGAAGACTCCAGGTGTTTCAGACCTAGAGTTTGCAAAATACATTTACTCCCTAATGATTAGTAGCCCAGAGTTCTTTGTGTCACCCAAATGTTACTGACAAGTAAGTATATCTCTGAAGTTTGCACAAGAAGAGAATTTCTGATGCGAGTGTATGAGTATTTGCTCTCTCATAAATAATTTGTTCTTTGCAAAGTAGAAAAACATTAAAAGGTCTTTGAGGTTTCTTTGTTTTCTACTTAGCCTCCTTGGTAACACAGGACGAGAGAAAACTGAATATCACCTAATTTTAATACACACTTTTATATTTTCTCTTTCTACCACAGGTACAGACAGTAATTAGTTTCTAAGGTGCAGGGGTTACAAAGAGACTGATTGAGTTAAACTTTTTACCTATTCCACATACCAGTCATCACCAGAGGTGAACTGTGAATACTGGAATGTCTTTATCTCCCACTTGCTGTGAGTAAGCTACAAGACATGAAAGCCTAGAGCCAAAAGTTAGCTGTGTTAAGACCACTGGGTTTACACAAAATTGTTTTGTTTGGATACCTAGTTGGTGGACTTTTTTTTTTTTTTATTTTGAAGCATGGAAGAACTGCTGCATGAAAATGGAATAGAAAACTGAAGAAGGATTTCTTCAAGCAGAAAAACAAAAGCTTGTTTCATAACTGCTTAGAGGGTAGAAGACTGCCTGTGCACTGGTTAGCAGAGGACAAATTCTTTGTTCAGTGCAGCAAGGAAACATAGACTTTGCCCATCTGCTAATAAAGTGAGGCACTTACACCACACTCAATGAAACATGGAAGATACACTAGAGGGCCCCAAAATTCCCAGACAACTTTCTCCCCATTTGATGAATTAACGTCTACAGCTTGAAGAGTATTTTCACTTAGATTAACTTATTTTCTTTTAAATTAACCTAATCTCTTAATGAAAATGTGGGTTTGCACTTCAATTAGAACCAATTCTATTTGCGCTCCACCTGTCTCCGAAACAGGTTCTTCCTTTCAAGAGGAAAGTTAAGTCCTTCTACCGCTGAGGGACAGTAAGATACACCAGTCTCCAGGGCTACACAGTCACTATATCAGCAAATCTGGCTGGGAGAATGAGGATGATGAGTCTGGAAAGCAGGCCATTCCTAATTCATTAAAAGCCCTCATGAGTAGGATTGGGGACATAAACTTTTGTGAACACTTGAGCACGATAGCATAAGAGTTCTCACAACATAGGTTTGACACATGGCAGAGATTTCTGAGATACACAGCATCAGCTGACATCAGCTTTTACGTGGAAGCCATGGTCCACGTCCAGTAGAACATCAGTCATCCAAAAATTTGTTAGTCGCCAAGGAAAAAACTTTCACTGTCATGCTATGGCCCCACCAGGAAGAAGACTTTCTAGACAGTTGGAGAAGTGTAGAATGATTTCTTACTGTAACTGTAACTTACACATTTGGAAACGGGGTAGAGTTTGAGAAGGTTTCATAGTTTTCTTAGTGCTTTAACCATCTCTGATAGAAGGCAATGCTCTTGCTTACAATTTTAGCAAAGTTTATCTGTGAAGAACTGACATTATTTTCTTCCAAGAAAATTTCTGCTAGTAGACCAGAGAAACAGGAGTATCACTGGGAAGTCTTTCAGTTTGCTGAGGACAAATACTAATGATGCACCTCATCTCCAGGGACTGGAATTGCACTAAAGTTAGAAAATATGCATTGGATAACAAAGATACTTGTTTGAGTCCAGTCTGGAGAAAAAGAGATAATTAGATGCAGTGTCACAGTTCCTCTGAGAAAATAACATAGAAGTAACAAGGCAAGAAAAAGAGCTACCTTTCTTAGTGGTTGTTTTTATCGTGGCTGGACATTCAAAAGCAATTGTCCATCACAGATCTGTCAGCTGACTTTAAAAAATTTTAACAGGCTGTTTACAAATGGACCCATTAATTTCAAGTTCTAGTGCAACTTCTCAGCGTTGTCCTATTAGGAGCCTTTAATGGATTGAGCATACTATTTCAATATGCAAGGGGGAAAAAAGGATATGAAAACTGGTTAATGTCAGGAGTCATAACCATATTCACAAAACTTAAAATAGTAGAGAACTACTATTCTGTCTAACTTTTGTTACTAGTGAACAAAGGATAAGGAATGAGAAAAATGAAAAATAAGTGCCAACAGTAAGTAGAAACACACTTCCATTCAGCTTCCTTCTGAAACAGAGACTCTGCAATTATTTACTTCACATTTTCCACAGCCATCTAATAATTGGTGAGCCCCACAAGACTACTGATATTGACTAATACTTATATTGGAGATGATGTCCTTCAATGGCTTTACTGCCTACGCTTCTACTGATAAAGACAAAGATTGTCATCTTTGAGAGATTTTGCACTTCACTCTCCCCATCTGTTTCAGAAAAAAATAATTAGCCTCTGTGTCTGTCAGTGAACCTACTGTAACCACTTGAATGTTTGCTCATTTTGCAGTCTCAGTGCTGGCTCCACATGCTGACTGGACTGTGAAGTTGTGTTGTACTATACCTGTTGGCCAAGAGCTGTGACCTAGTTCCAGAAGGAGAGGTTAGGTAAATTGCCAAGTCTCCACGTCGAGGGTGAGTAATAGTGATGCGCACAACAACATGCTCCAAGTAGATCACGTGGTGATTAGGATTATCTGAACAGCCAGTGGCTTTGTAAATTGAACGGACAATGCTGTCGGGTCTTATAGTTCTATAATATAAGCATAGAAAACAACATCATCATTTCTTGCTTATGCTGTAAAGATAACTACATTCTTTTTGCTTAGTAGTGAATGACAGTGTTGGAGAATCATTTCTGAGAAAGTAGCCTATAACTGTTAGATTTAACACTTGCTTCCTAGTTTACACTATCACCACAGGGTAATTATTTTACTGCAGCTAACGGTAACTACCTGGCTTTCTGTTAAGCATGCACACATGATAAAAGAGGACAGTGAAAAATCTGTAATAGGAATAAGCCTTTGGGACAGAGCATTTTTGTGGATTAGTGGCCAGCTGAGAATTGTTGTGATTGTCATGGGATCACAGCTGGCTGTTAAGCCCCAGGAAATGCCTGGCATAGCCATAGTCCTTGCTTATGTAATAGAAAGTATTACATGTTAACTGTACCAAACAGCATCTGACTCAGCTGGTTTAAACTGGCACAGCACCCTTGCAGACTACACCAGTTATAGATCAAGACTGTCAAGCATCTTTATCAAACAACCATCTTAATGCTTTGGAAGTGTGCCTTATGACTGATCTTGTCTCTATACGCAGAGTGCACATGCAGAATTTTGATCTTAAGCCCAGTTCTATAGAGACCCTATCCTAGCAAATGGAAAGCAGTTTAGTCTTACTCTCTGAGCTAGAGACTATTTGAGAGAGACAATATCATGCAGTATTTTAATGAAAAGAATATTTGATAGATCCTGGACAGGTATGTCTGTACTCATCTTACAAGTGTGGCTGCAGTGCATTCAACCAAGTATTCTTCCTCTTTGGTGCAAGGCTTTATACCTTCAACCTTCTGGGGAATTCTTTAAACTAGGGCCCTTTTCCAAGCCCTGTAGGGAACAATATTTACAGGCAAATGACCTGACACCTGTGAGGGTGACAGAGATCTCCAGTATAGCTTTCAAAATGTTATACACAGTGCAAGGAAGGGTAAATTATATCCAATTTCTTTCCATAAGTTTATGACAGCAATAGTTTTGGCAGCAAGCATTACTTGATTTGCCGATCTGTGTTCTCCACACACACATGCTGTGGAGGGACCGTTGTCCACTTTTCTGCTTCTATCACCATTGCTTCAGCATCCATCAGTCCAAATCCATAGAGGTGGCTCACTGCAAAGGATAAGCAGAATGGTTGCAATTATAGCATAAAACCTTGTTTTTCATCATAGACTAATTCCAAACTATAACTACCTCTGATTGTTCTTTGTTCATGTGCCTTAATTCAGCCCTATCCTCTTATATATGACATAACCTTAGCAGGTGTAAAAAACCAGAGAAGAGATATTTCATCTATATCTGCACTTGACATGGAGAGCCAACAATGGTCCCCATGCAAGAAACTGAATGCCTTGTAATTTAACTTGAATGACTTATATTCAAATAAGGCGGCTTTAAAGCATCATCTTTCTTAGGATACAAAAATCACACCTTCAAGTACCCAACACTTTGAACAGGTGCAGTATTTACAACAGACTTCCCCAAGGGCATGTCCTGCCTAACCAACTTAGTGGCCTTCTGTGATGAAGTGACTACATCTGTAGACAACAAAAGAGATATGGATGTCATTTCTCTCGACTTCTGTAAGGCCTTTGACTTGATCCCCAACAACATTCTTCTCTTTATATTGGAGAGATAGGGATTTGATGGGTGGACTGTTGGGTGGATGAGGAATTGGCTGAATGGTCACATCCAGAAGGTAGTGGTCAATGGCTCTATGTCCAGTTGGAGATTAGGGACAAGTGGTGCCCCTCAGGGGTCAGGTCTGTACTGGGACCAGTGCTGTTTTAATATCTTCATCAGTGACAGTGGGATCAAGTGCACCCTCAGCAACTTTGTAGATGATAGCAAGCTGACTGGTGCAGTTTACATGCCAGAGGGACAGGATGGCAACC
>JANHFX010017043.1:23681-34498 GCA_027560015.1 Chloroceryle amazona
GACTCAAGGCTGTCAGCTATTGAGAAAAGACACTATCTTTTTTAATTCTTCGTCTGCTATGCTGATCATAGCTTGGCAAAACTTCTGAGTGCTATTATAATAGCAATGTAAAACCTAATTTTGACTTTTGTCTGCTGTTACTTCTGATTTAGAGCCATTTAATTTATGTTTTAAGACATATGTAAGTTTGCCTCACAATACATGACCACAGGAAAGCAACCAACTGTAGCACAAAATGCTAATCTACGTATCTCACCACAGGTCTGAAGTTTATGCTTAGACTCTGTTTTGCATTCACATCTCCATTACTTGCTTTTCAGAGCCAGCAGAAAATGGAGTGCTGCAGAACCAATAAGTAGTAAGAAGCTTATTAATAATGAAGAGTTTGAGGCTGGAAGAAGTAATGGAACCTCCCTGACTTATTTGAGATATTCTCTCCTCCTTTGTACATCTCCCCATAGACTTCTGTGTGTCTAACTGGTGTAGTAGACCATTTCCTTTGGGATAATGGGGGCTTCATTCTGATCCTCGTAGCCATCTTCCACCTCAAAGGGAAGGGTGTCCTGAGGACTACTGGTCTTACTAGTAAAGACTGAGGGGAAGTCATTAAGGCACCTCAGCCTTTTCCTCATCCTTGGTCACTATATTACCCCCCACATCCAATAAAGATTCTCCTTTGACCTCTTGTTGTTAATGCATTTAGAGAAACATTTTTAATTGTTATTTACTGCAGTAACCAGATTATGTTCTAGTTGGGCTTTGGACCTACTAATTTTCGCCCTGCATAACCTCACAACATCCTTGTAGTCCTCCTGAGTTGCCTGATCCTTCTTCCAAAGGTCATAAACTCTACTTTTTTATGAGTTCCAGCCAAAGGTCTCTGTTCAGCTGGGCCCATTTTCTGCCCTGCCAGTTCATCTTATGGCACATGGGGACAGCCTGTTTCCTGTGCCTTTCAGGTTTCCTTCTTGAGGAATGTACACACTTTTTTTGACTCCTGTGCCCTTCAGGACTGCCTTACAAGGAACTCTATCAACCAGGCCCCTAAGAGACCAAAGTCTACCCTTCAGAACTCCAAGGTGGCAGTTCTGGTGAATCCCCTCCTTATGTCCACAAGAACTGAAAACTATAATTTCATGATTACTATGCCCAAGGTGGCCTCCAACCATCACATCACCCACAAGTCCTGCTCTGTTCACAACCAGTAGGTCCAGTGCGGGGATACCTAGTTGTCTCTCTCACCAACTGTGTCAGGAAGTTATCTTCCATACACCCCAGAAACCTCCTGGACTCTTCCCTCTCTGCTGTATTCTATTTCCAGCAGACATCTGGTAAGTTAAGCTGGAAACTGTGAGACTTCTCCCAGCTTCATATAGAATATTATTCTGTCTCTTCGTCCTGGTTGAGTGGTCTGCAACAGACTCCCACCATGATATCTGCCTTATCCACCTTTCCTCTGATTCTTACTCATAAACACTTGACTCTATCATCACCATTGTGAAGCTCTAGAAGCCAAAACACTCCCTAACATAAAGGGCCACTCCACCGCCTCTCCTTCCTGGCCTATCCCTTTGGAAGAGTTTATAGCCATCCACTCCAGCACTCCAATTGTGTGAGTCATCCCATCATGTTTATGTGATTTTCCAGCTGCATACTTTTTCTCATATGCACAAGGGCTTCCAGTTTGTCCTGTTTGTTGCCTATGCTGGGTGCATTGGTGTAGATGCACTTCAGCTGGGCTACTGATCCTGCCACCCTTTCCTGGGGAGAATCCCTAATTCCTGTGTGACTGTTCTCAGATACACAGGTGTTTCTGTGGTTTCTAACACATCAACAACCCTTGCATCTTCGCTGCTGTGTGAATCTCCATCACCTACATTTACTGAGAATGCGAGGTGCTGCTCGCATTAGTACATGGACATTTTAACTGTGCACATCATGGATCAGACTGGAAGACGTCCCTAGCACAAAGTCCTTCAAACCCTGGCATGCCACCTCTACACTTTTTTTCTAGTGAGCCTGGTTTTACCCTTTTCCTCTTTCAAATCTAGCTGAAAGATCTTTCTGTGAACGCTACTAAGTTCTGTGCAAAGATCCTTTTCCCCTTTTGAGACAGATGTACCCTGTCTGTCGCCAGCAGGCCTGGTGTTGTATAAACTAATCCGTAACTAAAACCCAAAAATTTTGCTCGTGACAGCAGGCTCAGAGACCTCTGCTGGGTCTTCCTGGTTCTTCCCTCATTATTCCCTGCAACTGGAAGGACAGAGGAGAACCACTATTCCTAATCCCTTAACCAGTCCTCCCAAGGCCTTGAAGTGTCTTTTGATTGCCCTTGGACTTCTTACTGCAACTTCATCACAGCCTATAAGAAAACTATAATAGTAATGTTCTGGTTAGTGTGGCTTACATTTGAAAATGGTATGGTATATGTTTGTTTCTTGATAAATGTAATTCCCATAATAAAATCTTGTAGTTTAATGTCCAGTAAATAGAACTCTACATGTCAGATTCTTCTTCTGATGTTACCATTACACCAGGAGTTTAGAGAGACACGAGAGAGCTGGAGTCTTTTTCAAGGACTAATGCATTTGGACACAAAATCTGGCTTAAGGGGATTCTCAGGGTCATGTAGAGCTGCAGAAATTGCTCTATGTCATAGTCTGGCAGTGAAGCCACAGGCCTGCTAAGAAATGCAGGTGGCCAAAGGACATGCTGCTAAGGGTATTACTGGTGAAGAAACACTGCCTTTAGCAAACACAGACCTGGGAGAGTGAGTTTGCATTTTCCACATTTGTCAAGTTTAACAACAAGCAACACAAGATGCCAAGTTGTCTACCTTCAAGCACAAAAACCCACCAGCCTAGCTTGCATAGGCTATGGTCTCCCTCACTCCTACAAAAAACAATGCAGCTTCATGAAGTTGGTGTCATATTGGCAACTACTCAAAACTGGGCTATTACATGAGCCAAACTCAAAGCTCGTATTTCACTTCCTCCATGCACCATGTGTAAGGGCATTAGAGATGGGTAGGAGCTGGCATTGGCTGCTAACAAATGTGAAAATATCAGCTAGCTTCTGAAAGACTGGAAGGTATTTTGCAGCTGTGATTGGTTGACGTAACTTTTCAGAAGCGCTTGATGTTTTTCAAAACCCTTAAGCCATCTTCTAACAATGATTTAAAGATACAATTTTAAAGTTATTGAAAATGTGCAGCGGGGTGTTTATGAATAGCTTATTTATATTCTCTGAGATGTACCTGTGCTGTAAAGATTTTCTTGTTGGTCTGTGAATTTGTGCCTGGTTACTGGTCACTCTACAGCAATTTAAATCTGGCTAATTTAGGTATCTTATGTAGAAGCACAGATAGGCTTGCCTCTTTCTCACTCCCAGACTGCTAATGTTCTTCTCATAACAGGACTAATCACCAGTTTTATTAAATACTGTAATTAGGCAATTATATTAAAAGGACGTAAACCATTAAGTGACCAGTTCTCTTCACTGGTCACTCTCCAGTGGAAGAAGCAGATATTTTGGCTAACCTAAAGGGATGTGATACTGCTCTGTTAGTCTGTGACTCCCTGGAAAATGAGATGACTCTCCGATTCTGTAGGAATAATAACTCCACTGGACCTAGGAATGGCCTGAACATAAAAAAACGCGGCTATACCTTTGATTTCGTTTTATCTTTCAGTAGCATTTTATTCCACTGTAGTAAAGTATTACTCTCTACACTTGAGAAACAGGAAGAGTGAAGGATTCTCTAAAAATCTCTCTGTAAATTAATAGTATCCCTTCACTGTGAATGGGTCTGTTTACCCAGAGTCAGTATTTTATAGTATTTGGAACTCCACTTACAGATAAAGAATTGGTAGCATGATTTGATTATTGGTCTTAAAACTGCAGTGTTCCATTATGCATCTTTCAACCTAGAGACAAGTCAGCATTAACAAGCATTCCCTTTTTATGAATGCAGTTGCATGCTCTGTTGTTGACCAAGCAACTGACAGAAAAAGGAGCCTTTGCATACCAATCTGCCATAGCAAGATCACATCAGATTTTTTGATATCTTCACAAAAACAGATGTTGTGCAATATTTTTCCATATAATTAGCTAATTAACTACTTCAATTATTAAAAAAACCCTTCTGATTTTGAAATGAAATTGAGCATAATGTATTTCTTTATCTAGTGAAAAATTAAATGTACAAATGACTAACCAGAGACTATCCCCAAATAAGTATTCAAGTATTTCTTTTTGAGATTATCAGGTATATAAATTCCTGAGATAAGATATATGCTGGCTGACAACAATTATTAAAAAATTACCAAGAAAAAAATCTTTTCCATTCCTGAATTAATTCTATTTGCATTCATTTAATGAATTCTGTTTACTTGCCAAAAAATAAACAAATAATGGGCACTGCTTTAGCGAATCACCAGCTGGATCACGTGTTTTTAATGAATTAATCTTTCTTTTGATGAATGTAAGACAGAAAAAAAAAAATGAGATTTTGCAACCAATAATGACATCTGTGAGCTCCTTCTCTGTGTTCTGCAATGGCAGAAGTGACTATAGTCACTTCCAGGGACTATAGTAAGGGACAGGGTTGCCATGCAGCCTAGCAAAACAGCCCCCTGAAAAGGCATGCTGACCCACTTTTAACTACCAGCTCTTGCTGACACTTTGTTGAGTGAGAGGTTCTTCCAAGTTTTTGTTGTTTTCACCCTTTCAGTTTGCATTTCTAAAGAAGCAAGTCTGTCTCTCTTCTTTCTCCTCGTTTTCTTCTTTCTTCCCCATTATGCATGGAAGAAAGGCTGATTGCTTCTCGTGACTTGTCTTTACTTTAGTTACAAAAAATTTAACAAGCTTTCACCCCTTCCCTTGTTAAGAACAAGCTGTGGAAGAAATATGGATCTTGCCATAAACAAAATTATGATACAATTCCTTAAGGAACTCAGACTGATCATAGTAATTCATCTCTGAAAAAACGTACTTTAATTGTTACTCTTGGCAACAGTGAAGGATAAGTGTAATATTATACTAAATATTGCCACGTGCAATAGTATAAAAAACCTGTTTCAGTCTTGCCCGCAGAGGTGTGCAAACCCCCTTTTGAACTCAGGTTTGGACGTTCTGATTTAATCTAAATCTTTTCCCTCTCCGTCTTCCAAAACTAACAGAGGCTTAAAGAGAGCTGCATTTTTATTGGAACCATTTGCTCAGCCTGAGTTGCCAAAAGAATTTAGTTAAAACTAGTGCTTTTATTTGGGTTAAGGTTGATTCCTGAGCTCCACAGAGGTCGAGGCACTTATGTTTGTCTTCCTCTTTTTCAGTTCCACCATGGAGTCTACAGCAGACCTCTGCCAGCTCTAGTTGCATTTCCTGAATACCAGTCCCCGAGTTGAGCCCTATCTATGTTTGTGACTTTGCACAAGTGGAGGACAAACCTTTTTTCAGGCCTTTTTCTCACTATTTATCTGCTATGACACACAGAAGAATGTGTGACTCCAATGATTTGGAATAAGCAAGCTCCAAGTGGTGCAACAGTGCAAGTCCTGCTGCCAATGCTGCTACTGCTGGTGTGTTACTGTCACCTGTCCTTTGATAATGCGTGATAGCTGCTGTGAAATGCCTCACTCAGTATTTGCCTTTCTTGGGCAACAAGTGGAAAAACATAGAAATACAGAACTTTTGAAGTGAGGTATGAAAAATAAATGCTCTATTTTATGCTACTCGAAAAGCTTCACTTTTCAAGTGAACTTCAGGTAGCTCCAACAAAACGGTAATATAGTCACCATCACCAAAACTTTTTAAATCTTGGGAAATGTTTCACAATAACAAATACTGTAATGTTACTGCAGTTAAGGAAATATCAATTTCTCAATATGTATGTTTTGCATGTGGGCATGCACTTGTAAATCAGAGAAAACTGGGCGCTTTAGTGTCAGAACCTTCACGTGATGAGGGAGTTCAAGTCAAATACTTATTTCTAAATCTGTCCTCTGTAGTTAGAGCCTGGTCTGGATCCAAAAACTAAAGGGTTTTGTTGTTGTTGTTTGGTCACTGTTTCATTGCAGCAGAAATGTAATGGGTCAGAATGATATATGAAAGATGCTCTATGGTAGCAATGCCTTGATCTGAAATAGATTAAAGCTAGGCCTTAGTTTTAAGGTAAAATCAGGGTAAATATTTGATGTTCCTTATATAATACATTCTTCTCTTAGGAGACACTAAAACAAAACAGGTCAAATCTGTTGTTAAAAGAGGTATTACAGTCTTGCATGGAATTATCATGAAAAGAACACCAGAAATAAGGTACTCTGTTGTTTGATTATTTTTTTATATGCAATTCAAACTGAAAACAGTAAGATTTTAGTGAATGGGAATCAGAAGCAAATCTGTGTTGAAATACAACATTGTATGGATTCAAGGTCCAGTTCTAACCCATCCAAAAATATATATATGTTATTTAATGGCACAAATGTTTAACTCTACTTACATTACAAAAGAGGAAAAAAAAAGTTAAAAAAATGTAGTTTTAATACAAAATTACAAGTGTACAAAATTTAAGAAACCTATGTGCTGACTGAATAGTATGTTTTCTGTCCTATTAAAAGTCCTGATATCTCAAGATTTGATTTTATCCTAAATCTGACAGCAATCTTAAATATAAATAATATAGGGTGAATCATATAAAGCAGAAATTTGTAACAGAATTTTATTGTTTTCTCATTTTTAATCAAAATAGTCAACAATTCTGAATGAGACCAAGGTCTGAATCCAGAAATTGCTGTATCTTCATCTCTAGGGCATTTTATCAGAATACTAGCTATGCAAGGAAAAACTAAAACCCACCAATTCACTTAGTGTTCTGCCAGCAGTGCATGAAAGAGGACTGAAACTAAGAAAATCTGACAATGAATTCTGTAGCTGTAGTCATCCTAAGAGGTTTTCCTTATAACAGGGAAGATAGGTCACTTCAGTTTGAGCCAGGAAGGTGTCAAAACTATGCACAACAAAGGATCAGACAAACTACTTGAGATTATTTCTTCTTCAAAAATATCAAATAAGATGTTGCCTCTAATGGCAAAGAAGAAATAAAGCTCTTACCCTTATAACCAGCCGCATTGGTTTTCCAGTCGTTAGCATTCAGATGTCCTGCACGTGAAGTCCTGACAATAATATGCTGTATGTCTCTCCACGTCAGAAATGGACTATGAAAAAGGGGAAAGGCAAAGTCACAGATCAGACATATTTTACCAGAATGTGGCAATACAAGGTCATGTTAGCTGTGTACCCAAACCTAAAAGCCCCTCATGTCTTTTCTCTGTTTTCCTTTGCTCCATTCAAAAGAACATGTCCTAATTTTATAGTTACTACATGAAATTATTTATACAGCTGGGAGATTCGCATTAAGTGGAGTATAATGAGTTATGCTAATATTATATAAAACTTATAGGAAGATGGAGGACATTTCACACAGAGGCAATTGACATGACCAGCAACTACGTACGGTATGTTATCTACCTTAACCAGTGCAAAGGAAAAAAAAAATGTTGGCTTGCTGAAAAGGTCTACTAAATCTTACTAACTTTGTGCTCAAGCTGGCAATTCCTTAGTCTTTCAGCTCCTCCTGAAGCTATTTCAGGTGCCTCTGTTGTTATTCATTTGTCTACTACCCTCAGACTTGGAATTCACTGAGGGTCTATGTGTATTCTTCCAGAAGCCCAAACAGCTAGCACTGAATCTGAGTAGTTACAGAACAAGTGCCTGGTTGCACAGATCTGTTTTCCTTTAAGGGATTCAAAATAACCTGTTCAGCATGAAGGTGAAATAAAATGCTGTTTGCACCCTCACTGTGACATTAATGCCCATTTATCCTGTAGGACTAGAGCAAATCTTTAGGGATTATAGTTTTCTTGTTTCTCTTAGATCCACTGCAAGAGGAATTTATTTTCTTAGAAGATGATCAAAAGATGCATGGCCATCACTGGGGTATTTTTTCTTTCTCCTTCCAATTTCTTAGCTTTTCTGTCATTTTTAAGAAGACTAACAGTATTCCATTTCAAAATGCAGTTTAGTGGAAGGGATGATAAACTGAGACACAAAATATCAAAAGAAAAAAAAATATTGCCAAATATTCAGTATCTTTCAAAGAGTATCATTATCTGCCCCTACTGAACATACTGTCACAACTCCACTCAGTTTTAATGGCGAAGATAGATCAGAACGAAGTTTATCAGACCCAGCATTGTCTGTCTAACTGTACAGGACCAGGCGATCATCAAAAACCCGGGAAACCTTGGTTCAATTCCTTAACATATGCACTTGTGTCCCTCAGACAAAGAAGTCACTTGGTACAGCAGACAAGTGACTTATTCTCAACTTAAAGAATCTTTGAGGCATGATCCTCGGGTTCCGCTTTCACTTACAGAGAGAAACTACAACAAGGCAATGCCCATGAGAGTGTGACCAATCCATGGGTGACTGTGTCACTTTCTGGGGTGAGTGGAAGATTGCAACCACATGGAGTGAGTCTGCATTCTTAAACTGACACAGTCAACTTACTAGAAATTTCAATGACAGATTTCTTTGGGAAGGAAACACAGGGTAACAGAAATACACAGAAATATATTGCTCTTCTCTTAGCCTCCCTGAAAGGACAGTGAAACATACAGAAAAATCTCACTCATCTCTCTGATGTACAGAAATAAATATTGTGTGGATTGACACCCCGCACATACTGTTCTGTTCCAAGAATATCTCTTTGGAAATACTTGAGTAATCAGTGCTTTGTGGTGCTTCAATGTGGAATTAGAATCCTGATTATCCTGTGAGCTGAAATCAAGCTATTATAAAATAATGAGTCAATACATGTGATAAATCTATTAAAAATGGAATACTTTCTTTTTCATTCAAGATGCATTGACTTAGGTTTTCAGGTGACAAATTTCAGCTTCCACAAGCTGCAGCTTTAGAAGGCATCAGTAGGGACACAGAAGTTATTGCAAACCCGCAGTTAAATTCTTTATTAAAAAACTTGCTCCTAGGCTATCCTCTGTGAATATGTAGACATATATTCATGGGTATTAACCAATGGAAGTTCACCTGTATTGGTGGAATTACTGAAAATGAAAACAAATTTGAGAACGATGGTCCATAATTCCACAGAGGAGAAAAAAAGTTGGGATATATAGAATATTCTCTCACACATAACTGATTTTTACATATTTTACTTTCCAGTAGCCTTATAATAGATATGCTTGAAAACAAGTAGGCCTTGCCTGAAAATGTCAGATTTCTTTAATGTAACAAGATTGTAGGGACTAATACAAAGGCAGTGACCAAACAGTTTAACTGTACATTCTTATTTCATTTCATTTTCAGTAGTATGATTTTAATTCTTAATGTATCTCTTTCATTGCAGAACAGTCCCCAGTGGGTGTGTGGGGACTATGGGTATGCTGATGTAACCTAGCAGCTGGGACACCACAGGAAGCAGCATGTATTCTAGAGTGAACACAGGAAGTCCTGTCTGTGCTTGTTCAACACAGAAGTGGAGATGGAATAAACTGAAGAAGGAAGATGTTATTAAGTGAATCTCTTACTAATTATAGACAGAGTTTTTTGTAATTTGTTTCAAACTCTTATCAATCCACCGCCATTCAATTTCTCTCTGTTTTTGGATACCAGTTGTAAGGGTATTCCCATTCTTATATTATTCTTAAGGACACCTGATGCCATCTGCCCCTGAGCAGTTACTAAAATATTAATATTCCCATAGATACTTTTTTTTTTTAGTGTGGAATTTCTCATACTAGACAGTTGGACTTCTAATTGTTTATCTAGCTGAGCTGGTAAAAATGAAAAAAAAGAAGAAAGGTTATATGTAATGCAAGAAGCATTGTGGGTTCATAAGATAGGGTATGCTTGGGCAGTCACTTAACATGCTTCAAGAAAAAAAATCAGTATGATTTTATACCAGCTGAGGAATTCCATTGGGAGCCTGTGAAAAATCTTAGAAAGCATGTTTCAATCCTTCAGGAAGACCTCCAGGAATCCTGAGAGCTGCATTCTTTATAAGCTGGAATCTAAACAGTCTGTTATTCTATAAAGCAAGCTGTCCGTGCTACTGGTAAAAATAAGGAACTGAAATATTCATCTGAACTTCTGAAGGAGAGATTCAAGATAGGGCACACTAAACTGATTATTTAAAGATGAATGATGAATCTAATGGTGGATCTAACTATGACTTGATAAAAGAGCTAAAGATACATCAGTCTTCAGTTGACAATACTAACCTCATAAATTTGATTTAGTCTCTCAGTCAGGAAATAAGATTATGTCTCGTAATCACAGTTTACTTCTAAAAACAATAATCATGGCAGATCTTGAAAAACTGAGCCATACATTGTTGTATCCACCATCCTTATCTAATCCTAAAAAATAGTATAAGAATTTCTGGGACAGAAAACCTTGATCAGAGGTCTGATTTCCAGGACACAACATGTTATATAGTTAAATCAGTCTGTCTCTTATTCAACCTCCATATCTGCTTACTTGAGTTTTATGTTTTCTTCTTAAGGAATGGCAGTTTGGGCATAATTGAGCAATCTAAGAGATTTAACACCGTAAGAACAATATCCAAACCAATTTCTTTAGTCTACTATAGAACCTTTACTATACTAAGAATTCACAGAATCACAGAATTGTCAGGGTTGGAAGGGACCTTACAGATCATCTAGTTCCAACCCCCTGCCAATGGCAGGAACACCTCCCACTAGAGCAGGTTGTTGAGCTGTTGCCAGACGGAATTT
>JANHFX010017043.1:46538-69231 GCA_027560015.1 Chloroceryle amazona
ATCTAGTCCATTATGAAGGCGAAAAGCACAACACAAGACCTAAGCAAAAAGAAAAGATTTGGTAAATCAATTCTAATGAAGCACTAAAGCATCTGTTCAGCATTGTATTCTAAATATATGACTTGTTGGGCAAGTTACTTAAGCATACTTGTAATTTCAAATAAGGACTTGAAATAGGTAACCTCACCTTGACAACTTCTTAATACACCGAAGTCATACATTGTTGAAATGAATGAGAACATTTTTGGTGATACTAGTACTCTTAAATAGCCATTGTGAATTGAACATGATCAGTAACCTGTACTGCTGGTACATGGTTATTAAGAGTTACTGATACGTGGTTAATTGTGCTTTTCCTTATTTAACTTTACCTACTTCATGCCAAGAAAAGAAATTCAGGTTCGTGCAACTGTATGATCTGCATTAATTATCAGCATTCACTGTCTGGGAGCACTTTACCATTCAGGTGGAAAGGTTCACAAAAGTACTAAACTTAACTTTGATTAAGCTAAATTGTGTCACCCTTTCTTACTTAAAATTCTCTTACATCATAAGACATCTATCTCACTTACAATTAGGTTAACAGTATAATTTATAACTTACTTGCTTGCAACTCATCACTGTAGTATCTACCTGGGTTTTGGGTAGGCCCACCCCTATACATAAAGAAACAATGTTATAAGGCATCACTTTCTGTGTATCAAGTAATTGATTGCCCATGGGGGTAGTGTGTTTGTTTGTTTTCTAAACAGAACGCAATTTTCTACCAAAAAAACCCATAAAGACAGCTGTTGGACATCTGCTAGGTCAACCTTAAACAATTAGCAATTCAAAGATTAATTTAATCCAGATGCTTAGAGTAGTTTCAGGAAGGCTTTTTGTACTAAGCATAACTGAACTTACATCAATGAAATGCAAAAACCCTTGCTGTTCACAATCTAGGCTTCAGTTCTCAAATACTGATGAATTTCATTTTGTGAGTTTAATAAAAGTATAGCACCTGGAGAGACTCTTCTCTCCAGCAAAATAAGTTAAATACTAAATTCTCATGGCTAAGGTTATGTCTCCAAAATGCAACTTTTCATTATAAAATCATTTCAAGCAGAAAAAAAAAAAATGTAGGGTGCCAAGTCAATGCTTTATGAAATCTACATTCTCCAGACAGGACCAGTCTGCCCAGCTGGAAAGTGTAACTGTTTCAACTTCTTTCACTTCCTTTAGCTGATCTTAGCTACTGCAGTAACAAAAATATGGAAAAAAAGGCAACATTTTTTGTTGTTTTGAAGACAACCCTTATGAATTGTTGCAGCTCTCATTCCCCACAGTATGAACTCTTGCCAAATCAAAACTCTTGCCATTTGGGGTTCTTGTTCTGCCTGCTTTTCTCTAGCAGTAGGGTCTGATTCAGAGCCTCCGAAGGGCAGTGGGATGTGTTTACCTGTTTAGGAACCATTTCTCTCATTCTACAATCTGGTCATCCCCCTTTGAGTATCTTTACTTCTTACCCCTTTATTCTGAAAATAACTGATAAGGTAGTGGAAAGGCAGGGTAAATGGAAAGATTATTTCATGCCTATTCACTGATTTATTCCCAGCACAGGGAGCCAGAAATTAGGTCCCTCTGTATGTTTGCATTGGATGGGGTAGAGGACTACACTAAAGATACCATCTACTTTTTGATGTGCTCCTGCTTCATTTTTACAAGTTTTATTTTGTTTTCATCAAATCATCTCTTGCTTCCCAGCAGTATTCTATTATTTGCTTTCATCTTACATCCCCTCAAAGGTCATTTTTGTCTTCTCCATCAATTCTGTCATCTCTTTAAGACTCAGGTACAGATTCCCGTCTGGTCCTACATTACCCTTAAAGAACTTCTTCCTCCAAATACACGCACACACCAGCAGGGTTAATATATGCATAGGCAAGTAGAATACAACAAAAAAAGCATATGGTGCAGACACACTTCTACCTCCAGAACATATCAAAATATTCCATCAAAACTTTTTGGGGATTAATTTTCACAAGTATCTGCTCTCTGAAGAATTTTACATTTTCCTTCTTCACATGCATTTCTTGAAAGCACAGTATTATGTAATTACATTTGGCCAAACCAATATTCCATGTGAAATTTGAAGTAACACACCAATAGGAAGAGAGAAGAAATGAGAAGTCAGGGTAATCAAACCACAGATCTAAGGAGGAGAAAAACAGACTCTAACTATTTTAATAGTTTGTCTAAAATTCTATCATCCATTTTTTAAAATAAAGTTTGGTAAAAAAACTCCCCCAAAATATAAGAATACAGGAAAATATCCCATCAGTAACAGCCCATCTGTCATTTTTCTGCTGTCCTAATCAGCTGTTTTGTCTGCAAACAGCAGTGTTAACATGATTTGTCCCACCCAGGCAGTGAAAATCTTTTCACAGCAGTGTAGGACTATATTTTATGTAAATTTTGCAGGAGTAACCCTTGAATTATTAGCTTCTCTGCACAAAGAAAGCGTCTATATTTCTTTAGGTGCATACTTTCGCTGCTGTACTAATAATGAAAAATATGCTGCAAAACCAGATATGTTAATACATTTTTGGGCACAAGACACAGTCCTGATGAAAATATGCCAATGTGTGTTTGAAATGCTGCAATGCAGTATTTAAAAATAATAAGCATCAATCTATATTTTAATAAGTAATGACAGGGCTTTAAAAATAACAGCCATTTGCATGCAAATTTACCTTTCCATCCTAAGTTTTTTGAAAAGAAATAATAACAAATATTTTTTCAAAACTAATGTCTCCTGCAAATATATTAAGTATCAACATTTCCGTTATTACAATAAAAAAATAAATACCAGGTGTACTGATTAATAGTCAAGAGTATCTTCTAATACACACAAAGAAAGAACTCCCATTTCTCTGAAACATTGCAATATCGCACATGTAACAACTCAGCATTTCACAGAAAATAACAGTATTAACCTTCAGTCTAGAAAACATGCTGAAGACATGCTAGAAGCTATTTAGCAAAGCAAATGGCACCCTCAAAAAAGTAAGAAGTAAACAAACCCCAAACTAAATTCAACGTGACTAATATGATGTGTTTAGTAAATATGTTCTGGTTTACATTTACTGCCTATTGTTAAACTACTGTTTGATTTCCTCTTTCTTTCTGTTCCCAAACACCCTGCTTTCATTCAGCAGACACAGTCATGCTCAGGAAATTATAAACTTGCTAGTGACTATATCAAAGAAGTAGTAAGAGCAATGGCATCATCATTCCTACTGTATGTGAATGCCATTCCCAATTGGTTTCCTTTAAATACATAAAGTTAAATAACATTTGGACTGTGTTACAAAGTTAAGATAAACACATATGCAAGGCACTCTGTAGCTTTTACTGTTTGTCTAAATCTATCATCTGTCATCTGCCAGATGCCCAAGGGTGTCAAGATAAAAAGTCAAGCCTTGAGCTGCCAAAGAAGCCATGTGTCATTTATTACTCAAAAGCAAAGGTGCATTTACAAACCATATGGGTACAACCTGAGCAAAAGTAAAGGAGTTAGGAAACTATAGAAGTTGCATAGACTAGGGTGGAATGGGTGCACAGTAAAGCACACTCACAGCTTGCCCCATGATGTTAAAAGTATATTACTTCTCCCTCTAGGCACAGAGTTCTTCCATTTGCAATGATAGTTGTTGAGTCCCTCTTACAGTCTTTTCCTGACAAGTAAGACTTGCTATTGACATAATCATAGTCCAATTTTCTAGCATGTTTTCTGGGCAAAGCCAGCATCCACAATAAACAGCTGACCTTGAATCAAACAGACTCAGGTCATTGACAAAAAGGACCCAATGCAGAAATTGTAAAAAACGGCACAAGAATCCTGGGGCATGCCTACTCTTTTTTCTGATGTTACCTTCTTTTCCTTGGTCAGCAAGTTGCAAGAAGGGTAAGATAGGATAGCTCTTTTATTTCTTTATTTTTTTTTCCTTTTCCAGTTAACAGCTTGGAAGGGTTAGCCTGCCAAGAACCAGAGCCAGTATGAACATGTTCATAATGACATCTGCAGAATTTCCTAACACTACTAAAAGAACATCCCCTGCTCCAAGTGCGTGTGTTGGTGTATGTGTGTGTGTATACATTTGAACCACATCATTAGGAATGAATGCCTCAGCGGTACTAGCAAGAACCATTATAAAGCAGACATCTTCACACACTCATCTAAGGACAACCAGCAGTCACACATACTTTCAAGTTCATTCCAGCACACTTCCATTTAATAAAAAGTTTCTATCTATGAGGTGTAGTTTGAGACAGTGGAGCAAGAATTATTCACACTATTTTACAAAATTTAAACTGGACATTCATTCACTGCTTTACAAATCAATCTGCTTTAATCCAGACTGTGAATCCTGATATTTTCCTGTTCAGGAACTGAATGCCCCAAGAACCCTCCCTACCTATGGGGTGAATCGCTGTCTCTAGAAAAGTAATTAAATTTGTCAATGGCAGAAAATGTGAAGGAGAAGGAAGGGCAGAGGACAGAAATACTGACCTTAAGTAGATAGAGGCACAGGGGTTGCAGCCAGGGAAAGGTAATTTGACACCAACATGAGGGAAATCCCACACCCATGAGCAGAAAATACATCATGAAAATATAAAATGGAGAAAGAAGAAGAGATCCTCTGTCCACACCTACAGCCTAAACATTTGATTTCCTTTATTGTCCCCAATGCTGTTCTAAAATTACTTAATGCTTCCAAGAACAAAAACTAGTGCTGGGAAGTGAAATTGATCCTGATGTAGAAGCTGGAAAAAGTAGCCCATGTTATGACCTCTTCATTAAAAACTAATTCCTGAAGAGGAAATGTTCATAACTGAACACACAGAACAGAGATCAGTACTCTGGTGATTTTGAAAAACTGCTATGCAGGCATGAGCAGCACAGCCACTGCAGGGCTGGGCATGAAGGATCAGAGCATTCTGAGAGGCAGCATGTTCTTGCTTCCAGCTTCCACTGATTTCTGCACTCCCTGGGAGCTGGACACCACTGCTCTATGTCGAGGCTGCTGCTGGCAGCACTTTGCTTTAGATAAGCATCATCTCCCAACTCCTGCTGAGTGTCTACCAGTTCAGTTAGCCTCTAATCTGGGAACAAAAAATAGTCTGGCATACCACCCTGAAAAGACTCTCTGTAGACTGCACAACACTCTCATCTGAAAGTAGGCATCTCTCCAAAAGAGATAATGGTAAGCTGAGAGTCCAAGCCAGTAGCTCTAAACTGCGACCAGAATACAGCCAAACAGGTAATTTTTTATTAAAACAGCCTCCTTGGATATTAAAAGTAAAAAATCATAAGTGAATGAAGACATTTCTGAGACCATTAATTGTGTTGATGTATCTGACGGGAATGGATTAAAACCAGAGAGATGTCGATTCAGGTTGGATGTTAGGAAGAATTTCTTCACCATGAGGGTGGTGAGACACTGGAACAGGTTGCCCAGAGAGGTGGTGGAAGCCCCAT
This sequence comes from Chloroceryle amazona, assembly GCA_027560015.1. Taxonomy (NCBI): domain Eukaryota; kingdom Metazoa; phylum Chordata; class Aves; order Coraciiformes; family Cerylidae; genus Chloroceryle; species Chloroceryle amazona. The sequence goes on from JANHFX010017043.1 coordinate 52,060, forward strand.
CCTTGGAAGTTTTTAAGACTAGGCTGGATGGGGCTCTGAGCAACCTGGTCTAGTGTGAGGTGTCCCTGCCATTGGCAGGGGGGTTGGTACTAGATGATCTGTAAGGTCCTTCCAACCCTGACAATTCTATGATCCATGCTCTCAGAAAAACACACTTTTGTGCATCAATCCATTAAAAATGTGCACCTCTGATATCTATGAAGAAATAAGTAATATACATAACAGGTGTACAGAAAGATGCATGCTTGAGGAAATGTTTAAAAACTGAGTCCTAGGAAAACTATAAAGTCAAGAAAATATTTCCTAGTGCTGGAACAGACATACAAAACATATATACAACACATAAATCTGTCAGTACTTACAAATCACAACAATTACCTTACAATGTTGAAAAGGTAAGTTGTTGCTAATAAATTTAAAGTTTTTGTCTGCTTCTGAACCAGGTTTTTCATTAAGAGAAAAGACAAAATAATTAATTAAAGAAGGAAAAATGCATTTTATTAGCTCACAGAATATGGTACCTTTAGAATACTGAAAATATTTTAATGTATTCATAAAAATATAACATTGAATAACCACAAGCACCCATGCACTAACACAGTAATTACTGGGATATATCAGTGGAACATTTCAACTGCATCTTTGCATGCAGTGTATTTTTTATTTTATTCTTCACTAGAACAACAGCTCCAAGATATTCCCCACAGAGCTATAATTAGTGCTTAAACTGCAACCAAAAGAAGTGTTGGCCGAAACCTGAAATCTGAACCTGTGGAATGCTGGAATGAATTTCTCATTTTCCTAAACAAAATACAGCCAGATACAGGGCTGCATGAATTGCATCTCTGGTTCAGGCTATCTCTCCATACTATCATTACTATTATTGTTGCTGATACTGTTACTGGGGTAAAACAAGCGGTATATTGTAATCACCTGTGATAAAACATGAGCTAGGTTTTCCAAAATTTCCGTCACATGGTCTCTAGTTAATGATAGATGAATTTGTCTCTGCAGTAAGTAAACAGGCAGTGCACAAGAAAGATGTCTGTGTTAGGACTAGATACCAGATGAACTTCACACACCCATTCTATGGAGCAGTTCAGGCAGTTCTCACTGCTTTCACACTACTGTATGATTAAACACTCCAGACAGGAGTCCCTGACCACCAGATCCACACAGCTGTTGTTTCACTACTTATGTCAGACTGAGGTTTTGACATGTCTGTTGAACTTCTGAGGCTTAACAAAGAACCTCAAATTTTCTGTGTATTTAACTCTTTTCAGTAGATGAGCAGCAAAACAAGGTTGCTTAGCTTCTTACTTTTCAGACTGAAGACTTAAGTAACAGCTTTGTGCAGTTTGTGTCCCACAGCATTTATTTGGGAACAAACAACTCATTTACACTGTGTGCAAATCACTGCCCTCATGATTTTGTACCCTAAACTTAAGTTAAATTCTATGCACAGAAAACCCTTGATGCCAAATTCCAGCAATTTGCCTTACAGAAATATATTGTTCCAACATGACACATAGAAATACACAGATTCTGCTGGTTTTTAAGTATATGTGTAAAGTGGATATGTGATTTCCCCACACAAAGTAACCAGAATGATGTTTCAAAAATACACTCTCTGAAATGTATATACTCAAGTGTATGGATAGAGACCCATCTGCCTGAGCTGCTTTTCATTACTGGTTTTCCAAATCAAGATTTACCCCACAACAAGAATGGTGTGGAGTTTTATGTTCAAATATATCACCTGTTGCAGGATGGGTACCCAAGATTTAAGGCTACTTTTGACAACTGATCCAAAAGCAGTAATGATATTCTGGCTTGTTACAACAGTTTCCATGTATTTGTGAGATGGGATGAAATAACTAAACAGTTTTGATTTCTTGTACACTTTGTGACACTGAAAGGAAACTGAGGTATATTTTCCTGTACCTCTCATTCCAAATTCTCCTGCCTTTTAGGATATGTGTATTACATTGAATGTAATGTAAGAACATTTCTGCTATATTATTTCTTTTTCTGCATTTTTTTTTGTACTATGCATTGACTGTCTGTGAAAAAGCTCACTTTTCACAGAAAGCTAAGGAGAGAAATTTTAAGCTTAGCTTTGTTTACACATTTCCAAAAGAAAATAAAATGCATAGTATCAAAGCTCATCCAGGTATCTTTGAGCCTAAACTCTATTTCATTTACTGGAATTAAATATCTCTAATTCTACTTTGGCTGAATACTATGTGCAAATGGTAAAGAATATATTATCAGCTTAATGATGTGTTAAGATTGTCACTTAACCTGATTTTTGCTGGGCAACCTCAGTTCAGAGAAAACTAAATCATATCAAGTATAAACCACACCTGCAAACCATTAAAGCATTCTGAGATATATGTATCAGCCAAATGCAAGGTAGTAAGACCTAAAAATTAATCTTGTTGGTAATATAGGAGGGTGGACAAACTCTCAGAAAGTGGCCTCTGAAAGAGTGTTTAAGGTCAAGGAAGATCACTGACTGGAAATGAGCTACCCCACAACTTAGCCAATTCCTTGGATTAGAAAGCAGGGTGAATATGAACATGTGCAGGGAATAGGGTAACTGCGCTATGGGTACACAGGGAAGGCTACAACTTCCATGCCCCATTCTGGTATCTACACTTGAAAAAAATAATTCTGGGAAACATAAAGTGTTTCAGTAAGAACTACAGGAATGAACTGTGGTTTGGAAATTCTGACTATCAGAAGGAAACCGAATACACAAAACATTACTGTTAAGGCTGAGGAACAGATTTTGAAGGACAGAGTAAGGAGGCACCACTATTAATGGAAACAGGTTAAAATGCAACACACACTTTAGAATTCAGGTAGATCTGTTAAGTTTTCTTCTGATAAGTTATCTTAAGCAGAGAAATGTATTTGAACTAGTCTGTCTGGTTTCTGTGAAACATGTGATGAGCCCTTCAATAAATCAGTAGTGGAACAAAAAAAAATCTAGGTTGATGTAACAGTGAGGTGGAGGTGGAAATGGGTGTACCAGAGATGATATGGGCTGTGCTGGAGAAGCACAAGGGTTATATAACAAGGAAGTTATAAGCAGAGTACTTTAAGGATGAGTCAGGAAAACAAAGTTACTAGATGATTTTGACTTAAAAAGAAAGGACCATTAGTGAATCTAGTCATCACAGTCATCCACATTCAAGAAAAGAATTCAGGCTGGAAGATGTGAAGAGAAGCACCACTTTGATGATCACGGAGATGGACAGCCTAGTTTTTAAGTGACTAATGAGTGTGTTTAACACATGAAAATAAAGTCTGAGAGGGGATTGTGTTTTATAAATATGTCAGAAACAAAAACGGAAGCTGAAATACAATTTTGGCTCAGCAATACATGGTCAGAAAACTGTGCATGAATAAACCCAGCTGTAAGTTAGAAGTTACATCTCTAACCAACAGATTAGTGATGACTGTGAACTGGTCTCTCAACAAAAACAGAAGGGAAAAAAAACTCTAATTCTAGAAGAGAAATTGCTGAATGTATTTATAGGACATGATGCTTGTAATTGTAGAGAGCTGTACTGCATGACATACATGGTCATTTCCTGTCTTATGTTCCTATGTTCAAGTTTAATTTATCCAAGAGACTACTTGGCCAAAATCTGCTATTACTTACATGTGGAGACTTCTAACACCATAAGATGCACCATAAATATAGCAGAAGAGGCATTTTACAGTGGAAACTAAGACATTTACATGAGTAATAAAATATATATTTTTAATGATGAAGGTTCTTACTGACTTGCAAAGCCATGGACATAACAGGTCTTAGTCAAGATTGGCTCTTCCCAAAATATGTACAGAAAACTGAAAAGACTATATGGATGAAGAAAACAAAGATATTGATGCTGCAACGATTGGATGAAATGTTTCTGATCTGGCTTATGATGAAGGCCATGACTAGGTGATAATCACCTTCTGATGTTAGAACTATGAATATTATTTGAAGTCTAAGGTGCTATATCTCGTGACATCAGAAGGAAGAATTGATCTGGGATATACATACACACAGACGTGCATTACTCAGTCTCAGTGACAACTGTAAAAAGTGAGCAATCACAATACATAGTTTAAAAAATCTGCTCTTAAACCTTGTGCATCATGGTATTTCAATGTATAAAAAAACAGCCATTTTGGAAGTTATTTTGACACATTTATGGTTGGACTCAATGATCTTAAAGGTCTTTTCCAAACTAGATGATTCTATCATTTGACTGGAAGCCTTCTTGCAGTAATTTCTGTCTGATTTTTATAATGCAATTCTCTGATAAATTGGAACAGAGTAACTCCTCTGTGTAGGCCACACATGCTACTCAGAATAATGCAGAAAAGTTATTACAGGACAAATAAATTTAAGAGAAATATCAGTGGTACAACACAGTCAGGAAACCTTTGCCTGGATACTTTTCAAATTATGAACAATCCCTTCTACTCTTGGAGTAGAAGCATATAGCGATGATGATAACAATAATAATAATAATAACAACAACAAAATGTAATCCTTTTCTTTCTTTTCTCCTTTCCTTTTTCTTCTCTTGCCTTTCTCTCTCTTGCACGTGAGTAGGAGGCTTGTTTAGTGATTGTAATAGAGCTTCCTGTTCCCAGTAAACACTGAACACACGCTCTTGCAGCCAAAGTCAGCGAAGCAAGAGAGATGAGAAGGGGCAGTGATGATGGGAGGGAAGGCACCAAGCCGAGTTCTCACAAGAGGTTTAGCCACACAGCATCTGATCATTAATGTCCATCAAGCACTTTGGCTCGTGTCCAGCTTGCTAAACAGAATGGTGTCATAGCAATAGGATGAAGGCCCCTGTGCCGACAGGCAGAAAGCCAAAAGTTTCCATGTAGATTTCCCTGCCTCTCCACCCACTTATCTTATATTAAGGGTGACCTGCCCTGTTGCTGATGTGGACTACCTTACTGGTACTGCAGAACAAACAACATAAAGTATGCAGCTGGCGAGACATCTGGAGAGGTGAGATAACCAGCTCTTTGAAACCCTGCAAGGTAAAATATCAACAGAGATCATATATTGAGAAACTTGACTATTAGGTCTTTGCCAAACAGCAGTGCAAGAACGAGTCAGAATATCTGAAATGCATTACTCTCCGTGGCCATCATGTTGAGACTGACCTCATAACAACAGGCTTATCTGTACAAATAGAAATGAACTAGTCTGAATGCTGTATCACAGAGCCATGAATCTGCAAGCCTCTCAAATGCTTACAGCATTGTGCTTATAGACTCTGAGATACTGACAGTCATCTTAAAATCTAATGGCATTTTGGTTTTATCTTTCTGAATCAAGGAAGGGCTTTTGTGTTCTCCCTGTTGTCCCAGATTTGGGACAGTCATATTACATGATTTGGCCACAATCATGTTTTGCAATACTAAGCCTATACCTTATCTTTTTTTTGAATATGTTACTTTTTGGATATATTGTGCTTTGCCTATTTTTTTTCAGGCAAGTTCTACATGATTATAAAGAAATTGTTTTTTAGATTATTAGGTCTACAATTTCTAGTACACTGGTATTTAAAACACAGGTCTCTAGAATTTTCCACCCCTATACATATAGTATTTCCAAGAAAAGGACATTTTCAACTGAGAGCATGATGTAAAGGGAGCTTTTATATCTGCATAGAAATTGTTCAATAGCAAATTCTCTAAGGTTTCTCTTTGAACTCAACCATGCAAATTTAATATCATTAAATAAAATACCCTGAAGACGACAAAAATCACGTTACTTGAGACAGACTTAAAAGTTGGTTTCTTCTTCCTTTACCTTAATCCTTGGCAGAATTTTTAAAGTGTATTTAACTTGTAGATTAGGTTGTTTTTTCATAAAATTAGTTATTACTCAGTATCCTTTCTTTAAATAGGTTTGTCTATTTCAATCCATGGCATGTGCTGTTTCTGTGGGACACTACAGAAAAACTGTACAGTCATTTATCTTTGTTATTTTCTGCAGGATTTGGAAGGAGTAATCATATTAGCTCAGCAGATTTAAAAGTAATAATAGTTCTAAAACACTCTGCATGATCTGTTAATTGGAATAATATGTACCAAAGATAAACCTGGCATCTCAGTCTCTTAGCAAACTGAATACAGAACTGTGGGCTTTGCATCCATTTAATTTTTAATTCATGTGTATAATTTTAAAAGTACTAATTCAGTTTAATTATACTCTAATCAAAAGTTATTATTCAGCACCACCTTTGATTTTCCTAATTAAACAAACCAAGTAAAATTTCCTTTTCAGATACTTTTAAAAAAATCCTGACTTCTCCCTTTGCTGTCCATTTTTTAAAGATAATATCCATTTGTGTGGGCATGTATACAACAAATGAATAAATTATATCAAACTTGAATGTTTGTGTAGATCTGAAAGAAGGTCTTGCCAAATTTTCCTGTACCAAAGTTACTTTCATTTACATCACAGATGCTATACTAGATGTAATACTGTTGTCCAGTTTAGTATTTCTAAAAATGGAATGTCAAGAACTATACACCACAGAATAAGCACTTTTGTCCATCTGTTATTATTTGCACAATTACTGTGACTGCTTGGCTAAATCTTTGTTTCACTGAGTATCTAGTTATTACCTCGGACAATGATCTGATTTTAGGAATATTTTGGCACACAGATAATATGTCTTTTCTTCTTCCATTTGCCTCGCTTTTAAAATGACTGTCATGGTTTAGGGTCAGGATGGCCCCTTAGACCTATAACAGACGCTCTCTGTTTACCCCCCTCCCTCCTCAAAGGGGAAGAGAAAGGGAATAAGGGAGAGAGACTCACCGATTAGAAAAGGAATCTAGAACAGATTTAATGAAAATAATAATAATAAAAATAGAATATACAAATATATACAAAAGCAGTATCGAACTCAACCCCCATGACGGTAATTACATCATCGTCACCGATGCTGTGGAGCAGGCATCAGGGGAGTCCCAGAGTGGGCCCTGCAGCAGATGGGAGCTGTGTTCAGGAGCTGGATTCTGGCACCTGATTCAGGAACACACCAACTGGGCTTGAAGGCAGAACGGGCAGAGTCCTCCTTGGATGCTCCGAGGAAGGAAGCAAAAGAGGACCTGAGCCAAGCCAAGTAAAAGCTGGCAAAGTGATTCAAGAGGGGAGAAGAGTCCAGGAGCCCCCAGAGAGAGCTATAGAACCTCATGATCTCTCTGCTGTATACTGAATATGCTGTATATGGGTTGGAATACCTTGTTGGTCAGTTTGGGGTCACCAGCCCTGTCCGCTCCTCCCTGCAGGTGCGGCCTTTCACTTTCCTGCACTCCCAATGTGTTAAACAAGATCCAGCAGTGGCCTTGCTCTGCACACCAATCCTTGGTACTCACTCTAACCATGGGGTGTTCCTCACTGCCAGCAGCAGACACTGCCTGTGCAAACAGGCTGCTGACTTCAGACAGTGCAGTTAGTAAGAAGCACTGAGCTGAAAAGTAAAATCACTGAACAGAATTAGTTCTGTTTTCACTGAAACCAGGACAATGACATATCTTAAGACAGTACATGAAAATATAGGAAAAGTACCTTTATCTGAACATCGAAAGGCATGGTTTAATAAAAGGTACAAAAATAGATTCATGTTAAAGTAACTTTTGCTCTGGAAACTAAGGCTATTAAGGAAGGTGGTAATTAAGACATACATTTACAATCTTTCAGTCTATATTACATTTAAAAGAATGAAAATGATATATTAACCTCCAACAATTTGTGTTTCTTATCAGTATGATTTTATGTAAGTTTTAAAGTGAACTTTTGTCTTCGTAGGAATGAAAAAGATTTAATAATTATAGATAGAAAAAAATTCCAAATATATGGAAATAGTTAAGATTCTGCATGGGCAACTTTGGGCAGAACAAAAAGCTGATAAAATGAAATATAAGCCAAATGGAAAAAGTAGTAATTTCGCTTGCAACAAATATGACTTCTACCATTTCTCAAAAAAATATACCAAACTCTTTTTCTGCATTATTACCCAAAAAAAAAGACCACCTCAGGATTTTAAAATTAAATACTATGTTTCCACTATATACTGGTTCTTACTAAAAATACAGATCAATGTGCTGGTAAAATGAAATTAATCTGGCTTCTGTAGGATATGCTTTCATACTGCAGCTATAATAATAACAGTGGAACAATAATACTTGTAGGCAACATCCATGCTTATCCACATTCTTGATTTATACTGGATTTATCCCCAGTTTGAGATTTCAATGAGGAAATGGATGAGTTTTTCTAGTACAGACATTCGGACTGAACTTTTCATGATTGTCTTCCTTACATGAAATAGGACATTTAAACCAACAGATATTCATGCTTAAACATAGAACTTATTTCATTTAAGTTCTCCTGCATCCTGCAGTTGTTAGGGTCCCTTCATCCCTTTATTGTTCTTCTTTTCTGTGGTCACTGTCAAACAGTAGTAAACTCTAGATGGGTGAAGGGGAGCACTGATACTCCATCTGAAAGGAGTGATGAGTAGCAGTATCTACTATCAGTAATGGAGATGCATTTGGCCTTCTGTGTACTTGTTATATTGTTCTAAGAACACTTCAGTAACTAGTTTAATAATGATTAATGAATACTTCACATTTCTTTGGGGCAGTATTTATCAGTGTCCCTAAATGTGTTTACCTCTTAAGCCACTGGTACTTCTCGTAGGGTAAATTTAAGTACATGCTTGAGTATTTTGTTATGGTAGGCTTCACATATTACATAATATACAACAAACTAAGGTGTAAATCGGTAGCTCCCCACTGTATAGTCACCATATGACCAAGTGAATGGAAGGCAGTGGACCATGGCTGCATGGTTAGTAATGTATTCACAGAACTGCGTTTGAGAGACATGTCTTTAACATCATGTAGCATAGGAGGCATGCAGTCCCTGTCATTAGTTTGGTATTATTTCAGTGATTGCTCTTCATTAAGTTACCTGCTTGGGAGTTGAGCATGTGTTATTATCTACAATTGGGGTGGGGTGAAAGTAAGAAATTTACGCAACTTTATTGAGGAAAACAAAATAAACCTCGGTGCAACTGTGATTAGACATAAATTTGCACGTCCTAGGCTTCTGCTGCTCAGCACACTGCACATGTTTATTGTGATACTTGGTATCAATTTTATGATGTATTTATTTACAATTTACAGTCAAGTATACTGTAAATCACCCAAGATTTACCAAGGTACAAATCTTCCAGGCTGACTGTTAGCTATAGTTTGCTAAAATCAGTTTTAGCAGATCTGTTTAAAATACAGGCTTCAGTAAGTGCAGCTAACACTTCACGACCTTACTGCACAGTGTTACTATGTTCCAGTCCTTAACGATGTCCCAGTACCACTTCTCTCCAACAGTTTCAGTCTCTTTAAAGAAATGTTTTGTATTAATCCTCTCTTTTTCTGATCCTTGAGTTACCCACCACTAAACTAGCAAGTCTCCTGCATTCAAAATAATGATAAGACTTTCAAGTGCTAAGCTTTAAAATACTTTCCACCAGTCCTATGCAATGGATAGAGGTGTGAGAGCTGGAAGACGAGGAACTCCCCATTCTATTTATCAGGCAGGAGTGTAAAAGGAAGAACTAAAAACTTGCTTATGACATCAGAAGTTCCTCTAACTACTTCTGTGATTTTTGACAGTAACTTATTAAAGAAAATAGAAAAGGTCTTAGATTTTTCACATAGGGGCATTTAGGATTTTGTGTGTTACATTGCTGAGGATCTCTGGGCTTTATCACAGTGAAAATGTAATAGCACAGACTTGTAAAGAAATTTATGTGTAAGTTATAAATAGGGTGTAAGTTCTCTGAGACTGGACATAAACACTAAAAGAAACATGGGTGTAGACCCTTTTTTATCCCCCGACTCCCTATTAAAATTATCAAACTTCCATTAAGCAAGCTAAACAAAGCAATGACAGGAAGAAGGAATCAAAAACGGTCAAGGCTATTGCTTTAAAATTTCATTGCAATTCATATTTGGTCACTTGGCACTGCTATGCGAAGTAGCATTTTTAAGTCTTATTTTTACTTGCAGAATCAAATCATTACCTCAGAGCAGTTTTAAAGGACACTGAGGATGATACATTCCAGTTGAAAATGAATAGAGTTGATACTTCAAGAAAGACTGACTACCAGGTCACCACAGAAGAAAAATCCATTTTCAGTTTTACTCAAAAGAAGCTTTTTTTGCCTTCAGAATCCCATCCCCTCCCCCATGCTGTGCACTTCCATGTACTGGGCATGTGTACCTTGGACCTGCACACAAAAGCAGATCAAGGAGATGCATTCTGATGCCAACCTACCATTCTGATGCCGTTCTCAAAGGCCTGACGTGCTAGAGAAGCGGGTCCGTCCACAGTCTTACCGTCGTCATCAGGCCCCCAGCTGGCGCTGTAGATGTGGATGTGCTGGGGGTTAAGACTTAGAGACTTTGCTTCTACCATGTCTGTCACGTCTCCATCCAACATCCGTACACCTTCAGAATGAAAGATATATTGAACAGGACCAGTGTAAATCAAAATGCTTCTTTTTAAATCCTTACCCCTCCCAAGAAAATTCTTGTGTGTGACATTGGACTTAATGATCATAAGGATTTCTACTGCTGTTAAAAAAAAACCCTAAAACCTGTTTGGATATGTGTTTTTCCAATGGAAAATTAGTCTCCAGATGAAAAAATACAAAACGAAGAACTGTTTTAGTCTTTGTTCAAGTTATAAAAATTATCTACAAGTCACTTATCCACTGTCCAGACTTCAAACTTCAACAATAAACTTTTACACTAAAGAAAATGTAAAAAAAAGTCTCGAACCTTGAAATGTTTGTATGTCTCACTTGAAGATTGTAAGATTTTATTTCTCTTTTTATACTGCAGTGAAACTGCAGAACCTACTTTCAGTCATTTACAGTCCTAAGTGTGTTAACAGCCATAACAAAAAGGATCTCTACTGACATATAAACATGGGATTATTCCTTAGTTGTTTGAGGCAGCAAAGAAACTGAGGAGAAAGATAGTCTGTACAGACCAATTACCATACACAGCAGCAAGTTGATTACAGAACTTTACTAACAAATATCCTGTGTGTAGCATTAATCAACCTGAAACTACAATATTGTGAACATTCTCTGGGCAGAAGAAGCCTTTGTAAGGGATAATCTGAAATTCTTGTGTTAAAAAATCCATTCATGTGGGCTTGGACAAGTCAATGTGCCAGTCCCTCTAAAGTAAATGTCATTGTGATATTTTAGAATTACTAGACTGAATCAGGCAGGCTTACATCTAGAAATTGTGAAAATCTTCCAAGATGCTCTTCTGACGAACTTTAAGACTTTGGCTGAAGTTAATTCTGACTGAGAAAACTGCCAATGTCAGAAAAATGACCTACATATAGCTAGGGTGACATCTGATCAAAGGGATGTTAAACATTAAATAATAATTAGCATGTGACTATATTATAGTACAGAGTAATGATTGTGGAAGTCCACAATTAACAAGTTTGATGCTTGTTCCCCTTTAGGAGACCACTGTTATTTATAAGCCAGATTTATGTATTTTTAATTATAGACACATTTCAATCTGTTCATGAGCTCAGACTGAAGTAACTTGTTTACCAAGACTGTAACTTCCAATTAATAAAAGGCATAGGGGGTGCTTTGTTGATAGAGAGTCTTTTTTTCCTGATTATAATTGACTCAAAAATAAAAACTGATCATATTTCTAAGTTCACACAAAAGCTGCCCATGCTTTGTGAGATAATAAACTTTTATAAACAGTGATCTCACTATGAACTTTACTTTATAAAAAATGTCATTAAACCAACCCTGGGATTCTCAGGTTTTATTTTTTTTCCTCAGCATAATATCAGAAAATGTATGATGGGTGGAAGCTGTGTTCCCAATTTCTTTCAAGCACATTAAAATGTACTTAGTTCTAAATAAAGACAATAAAAGGTACACTGCTTTTTAAAGAAGGAAAAAAAAGCCTTCCTTTACGTCTCTGTTACTGCATAGCAGGCTTAAATAATACTACAGGCACTTCGTAAACAATAACTCCAATTTCTGACATTGGTACGTGAAATAATTTACACCAGATTTTTTGCTGATGGTGAAGTGTTTAAATCTAAAGCAACATAGACAAGGCTGTGACTTAGGTGTTGCTCCCACTGCCCAACAACTGACAGACATGCTTCAAGGGTGACTTTGAACAACAGACATCTCATTGGCTACTTAAAACAAAAATAGCTCCTTCCTTTCCCCCACCCCCCACCAAACCTCTGCAGTAGTTAATTCTGCCGATCACAAAACCTCCAAACTGCATTTGGCACGTGATGATAGCACAACAAAAGCTGACCAGAAGGCAATTAACAGACTCCATTTGCAAACTGTTCCACCTAAGACTTTAGAGCTCTGTAAAGTTTTTCCAATATTTGCTGTAACTGCCAAAATGTAAGTGGCATTTTAGTCAAAACAAACTTTCAATGAATCACAGGAAACATGCAAAACTGAGCTGAAAGCAAGTTTCCTTTTAAAATGTTTGTTTTTAATCATCATCTGACTTAAACTTAAAGAAACAGCTGAACTAATTCCTCATCAGCTGAAGACAATCTACATCTGTTGAGCCATAATTCAGCATAACTGTTTTCCTGTCAGGACTCAAGCCCAGCCAAGTAACTAAGCACCCAAATCCCCACAGATGCTTTGCAACTTCCACAATCAGTTTGCAACAATAACAACACATTAACTGTTCCTTCCTATAAAAAGTCTCACAAGCTCTGTAGGTGGTAATTTGCTACGTGTGATTACCGCAAAGGATCACATTAAAGAAATACATTTATCCTGTTTGTGCACTGGTTTGTGTTTGTTTTTTTGGGAAGGGCCTGTAGCTTAGCTAAGCACAAACTGCAGGCATAGTGGATAGTGTTTTCTAAGAAATATGTCACAACCTGTAGAAGATTTGAAAGTCCAAACTGCAATTTTAGTCAAAATTTCTTATTTTCAGATTAAATACCCACTTTCCCATTATTAGAGAAGGCTCAGATTTTATATGGATCTTAATTTTGATCTGTTTGTGGTCAGAGGTTCTTAAATGTGAGGAAATTAGACAAGAAGTACAAGTGCATTTAGAAAAGAAGTGAAAATTAGTGGTGCATAGCTTGTTAATGACTTCCCATCATAAAAATTGTTAATTGGATTTGTTCAGCTGCCAGTATCTGATGGAAAGGATTTCTTTTCTCCTTTACTTTATCTCCTTACTATCCCTTAAGTGTCTAGAGATGCTTTTTGGTTTCATGTAAAGAATACTTATCTTGGTGGAGCAAATTCAACATCAGTGTTAGCAGGTGCTCCACTGTGTAAGGAGAAATTGCTTTACCTCAACTCCAAGAAGTCCACAGGAGAGTTTAAATTCCTGGGAAACAAGTGAACTCAACACTAGTTCAGCATATTCAACATTTTTACACTCTATGTGGCCTGTGGACAGGGAACACAACCACTGTATACGCACATGAGTGGTTTATGGCTTTTCTGAGGGAAGGGAGGGAGGCATGCCAAGTTGAGGTCAGCAGCAGCAGAACTCTTTACTCATATATACCTAGTGGAAGAGGAAGCTTGACCTCCCTTCCCGATACCATGGAATTACCTCTTGCCTCTGACTTTCTGGAGATTATCTGCTGAGCCCCCTGAAGTCTTAAGTGCCAATGCTTTCAAAAGGTGGTAGGTACATTACCTCAAGTGAGGTTTACACACTGTTAATATTTTCCAGTTTTAAGAACAGTGTTAGTGATAGCTCTACAGAATCATGGTGACAAAGAGCAGATGAAATTTTTATTTCACTTAGACCAGTGGAATTTCTCAAAGGCTGTTATACTCTTTGTACAAAACAAACAAGAAACAAAGCACCAGAACAGGCTGCCCAGAAGGGTTGTGGAGTCTCCTCTGGAGACATTTAAAACCCATATGGATACATTCCTATGTGACCTGCTCTAGGTGGTCCTGCTCTGGCAGAGGGGTTGGACTAGTTGATCTTTCAAGGTCCCTTCCAACCTAAACATTCTGTGATTCTGTGAAACAAACAAACAAATAAATAATAAAAGGATGCACATATCCACTCTTTACTGTTCACATTCGTTCATTCATGCTATGTCCATCTGAATCGATTTTTACTGTATATATAGGAAAGGCTGTGATTCAAATGCCTGGAGAGTTTCTAAAACATTATTATTGCACATTCCTAATGCTTAATAAATAATAACCTATTAAGAAACCACTGTTACTAATGGAGAACTTTTCAAAGACACACCCAAGCTCTTGCATGTTTTGTGACTATCAAGTTCACTAAGGAAACTTCTCCAGAAGCCATCTTTTTATCTTGATCAGTGCACTAGTTCTTCTCTGACTCTGGTTTGACAATGTAGTAAGTCTTATTTCATAGCTGCTGTACACATGCAAATGCCACGTTCACATGAAACAACCACTCATTGGCCAGTTCAGATTTTCTAAACTACTCTGACAAGGTAACATTGTTCAGATAGGCTTGCCACCCGAAGGGAAATTGTTTTTCTGCATCACTCGAACCATATACTGGATCAGGTATTGTCTATCCTCTTGAAGCCAGCAGGAAAACAAAAAGCTGACATTAGGATGATGCTGTCTGCTTTGGCTAATTTGAAATGCAGCTCACATTTGATTTGGATCAAACTTTTACTGATCCAGTGGAGCACAGATAGAGTGCTATTAATTGTGGAAACATGGCCTCAACTCTGCCTGCTCATATTTTTGAACAGTCCTCTGGTGTATATATAGGTAAACAAGCTTCTATTTTTTTCACAGATGGGCTCTTATTTTCAGACTGAAAATCAACAATTAGTGAGTTTTATCTATCGGTCTTTCTACTGAAAAACAATATATTAATTTCATCAAAAGTTCACGGTAAAACAACATCGCTTGAAGCATTGAACTCTGGCACAAGCGGGCCACATCTTAGGAGACATGTAGATGACATCTTTACAGTAATCTTCACAAATTAATCTAAAGTCTTAATTGAACAGCCATTGACTTAGAATTCATAGAAACCATTTGGAACCTCTTGGATGAATGAACAAAAAAAGTGCAATTGAGTCTTGTATTTCAGGCAATAACCTGATCACATAGAGTGATTGAAAGAAGATTCTCTGTAAACATATCCCAGCCAAACAACACAATAATGTGGTACGTTTTGACGTGTTTTGTTTGGTATCAATATGCAAGGCAATATTCCTGATGTGTAAATTTACTTCTGGCTTGTCAAAGTTCATCACTTAGAGCTCTGAATCTGTGAGAAAACCCAAATGTCCTACTTCTGGGTTTTGTGTTTTCATCAAAGGTCTCACTTTCTATTTTCTATGTGTACTAAGAGGCAGTGTTCCAGGGAGCACTGGAGAAGTGTCACTGCAGACAAACCCCTTCAGTACTGGTATTTAACGACCACTCTACAGCTGAGATTTACTTGCTAACACAGCCACTTTTGTTATCCATACAAATCTCCTTCTCTTGTTGAGAAAGGTCTGAATGTTCCATTTAGCATAAATTGCTCTTTGGTTATTTTTTTTTTGGTAGGAGATTGTTTCACATACCTCCAATCTTGGCATTAAAGGCGATTCCTACTGTGCAGTGTGAGTTGTTTGCCGTGGCTGCCACTTCTCCAGCACAACGGGTTCCATGCCTGCAGTCAGACAAACATTTTTCCAAGTAAGCACAGACTGTTGAGATTAAAGTCTTTGCCTTTGCTCATCCTCAGGTTCTAAAAGCACAACTGTCCACAATGTCTTGCACTACTTAATTTCTTGTAGTAATTTATGTCCATGATACAGTATTCCTCTGATCACATTTTAACATCATTATCACAATCATATTAAATTCTTCATGCTAGGCTTTCTAGATACTGGGAACACACAGAGTTTGTAACAAAGATACAGAATGATCATACATAAGTCACAGAAACAGAAAGAAGCCTTGGATACCAGTATTTTATTTTGAACCAAGTCTTACATTATAGTCAGAATTTTTGTGTTGTATTCTCCCACAACCACTCATGTTGCTAGCATGTCAATCTTCATACAACCAGGCATAGCATGTACACTCTTCCATGAGGAAGATAAGATTGCACCAATGCCCACAATGCTGCTTAGAGGCAAGCCTGAGACTGTCTATATGCCAAGTATGCTCAAATCTTCTGTATGTCTTGGTCATCCTGTGGGTGAACCCTGAAAGCCTTTCCGGGACCGATAAGAACAGCTGAAGTCCCTTCACATCAGAGGTGCCTGGAAGCACAGCGTGGCTGCAAGGGTATAACCTTAAGGGGCTGCTGATAAAAACCTAGATCTCCAGTCGTTACTCAAAATCTTCCTCAGTGTGCAAAGTCACAGTAGGATGCCTTGCCTAGCCCTCATCCATGCACTCTGCAAGGTCATCAAGCAGTCATCCGTATAGTCACCCTGGTAAGAAAGCTGTCCCTGCTTTTTGTGATGTTTGCCTACAATAAATCTTTCATAGGGTGTTTTCTACCAGTACATTGTGCCCTCATGCTTATGCAGTTAAGCAGCTCCACTGCAGAAATGTGACACAAGCAGTAAGGAGCAGACAGGGAACATTAGAGAGCTGCTGTGGAGAAGAGATAGAAGAGTTTCAGACCAGACAGGCAAAGAGATGGGGACTTGATGAGATGAAGATAGAAAGGTAATGTAAGGCTTGGGCAGCCATAAAGAAAGTTTAAAAAGTCAAGGCAACATAACAACCTGGCAAGCACTTCAGAGGAGGCAAAGTGATGTCGGTTGTGTACACAGGCACTCTTCTGCTGGTGGAGGTTGCCAGACTGCTTACTAGGTATCTGGAGAACAACAGTCTTTTAATTCAAGTTGATGCCTACATAACTGACAAGAATTAGAATCACAGAATCATAGAAACATCCAGGTTGGAAATGACCCATGGGATCATTGTGTCCAACCTTTCACCCTACTCTACAAGCTCACCCCTAGACTATATCCCCCAACACTACATCTAAGCGATTCTTAAACACATCCAGGGATGGCAACTCAACCACCTCCCTGGGCAGCCT
>JANHFX010017044.1:3833-33532 GCA_027560015.1 Chloroceryle amazona
GTGTGCTGGTCCTATGTTGGGTTTCTTCCTTAGTCTGTCGGTCTGTGTGTCCGTCGCGCTCCGCTGCTGTGCGGGTAGTGGGGGGGGGGGGGGGGGGGGGGGGGGGGGGGGGGGAAATCTACTTCACTGAAAAGTATTGGTACAGCACCTATGGTCCTTTAGGTAGGATATGTAAATTATAATCAAGGTTTATGTCTATATGAAATGACATTTTTGCATCCATCTCCTACTACTGAACAATTCTTTCTTTTTTTTCTTATGTTGACAGCAATCCTTGTGTGCATCTAAGATCCGTGTGTTTAGCTGTGGGAGAATCTTGCATCTTCTCTAAAGATTTATTTTTAAACCACAGAATTAACAGTTAGTTGGCTTGTTATTGCGGAGACCCTTTGTTAAACTGTTAAAGAATCTGCATTAATTTTATTTTGGCTAATGAATCTGCAACATTAGTAAGCATTGTTTATCTTCCATTTCTGTAAGCTTTTATCCTTTTGATTACTGTATGATGTCTTTCTCCGTGGCTTGAGCATAACTGTTTCTTGATGGAATTTTGCTGATAGGTTGATGTTTATGTGTATTCTGTCATTGACAGAAAAATCACTTCTTGATTTTGTACAAAGATGGTTGAGAAAGTGTCAAGTGGACAAAATTATTACTAAGCCTTTCCTTATGACTGAGTATTGTAGTTAATTCAGTAAGTTACATTCTGTTAGATGGATGGGTTTGTTCTGTCTGTTCTTTTGGGACTTAGGTCAGTAAGATGGGACATTATACAATGATAGTAAAGCATTATGTGAAAACATTATGTCAGTGCTTAGCAGTAGTAAAACAAACAAACAAAAAACTGGCCCAAGAAAGTAGTATAGAACAAACCAGAAAATGAGTGGAGAAGGCTATTGCTTGTGGAATAACCTCTGTAAAAGGAGTGACAGGCTAGGGCTTAAACAAAATTGAACTGAAGCTAGGAAGGGAGGAAGCTGTGGGTTGTTTGAGGCAAGGTAAATAGAGTACGATGGTTCTTGTTTTGGAACAGATGGTAAATGAGATGATGTACAAATTATCAGGAGATTCAAAACAAACAAGAGGAAGTGTTTCTTTTCACAGCACATAGTTAAGCTACTGAACTCTTTGTTGTACATTATTCTTGATACTAAAAATGTACGTGCTTTTAATAAAGCACCTGACCAGTTTCACAGTGAGGAGTTGGTTGGAATCCATCAGGCATCCTTAAGCACAAAGCCACTGTCTTCTGATGTAAAGAAGTTTTTCAATCTCTTAAAGATAAGAGGAGTTTCATTACTTGTTGCTATGTCTGCCATTGTACTATGTCTTTCCCTATGCATCCTCTAATGGTTACTTACAGGTAGGATAGTGTTTGATGTTGGCTTTTGGTTTAATGCTCTCATCTAGATTTGTACTTCGTGGAGTAAGGATGGGATGGTATTCATTGGGAGTGGTAGGGGAAACTTTGCAAGATGAGATGTATGGAATGTGTTGGTGAACAGATAAGCCAACCCTGGTTTTGATACTATGGCATCTTCCAGTGAAGTGGAGTGGTTTTTGGAAGATCATCTAAAGCATAGTGCTTAGTAGCAGAATGAAAAGGTACAGTGACCCAAGACCCAGTGAAGTTTTTTAAAAGCTTGATTAAAGAAAAACAAAACCCCAAACCCCAATGTTTATATGAGTGTTACACGATCCTTGATTAAGGTATGAGGTTTCAGAAGTTGATTGATTTCATTCAAATTTTACAGGAGTGGAGGTATTGAACTGAATTCCCGTGGACTTTGTGGAGGTAGACTGCTGCATACAGAAGAGGTTATACCATGGCTGAGACAACCAGTAAGGTGAGCTTGTTAAACATCAGAGAATTCTTCTAGGACCCCCAACCTTGTTGAATCCATATGAAACCAGATTCATTAGTTTCACTGCCTGTGAAATAACTTGTTTAGCAGGGAGTGGTTTAATGCTTGGATTTTGACTTGAGATTAACTCATGTAAGGGGCTGTTTGTTTGCCAGCTTCCTTTTCAGAGTTTTTAGTTTTTGAAGTTCAGTCTGAAACTATATATGAAAATATATTCTAAAGAGCTGTGTTTTCTCTATTTTATTGAGTTGGCAATAAACCATCTAATTTTCATATTTCTAGCTACTTTGTACTCCAAGTGGGAAAAATGGTTGGCTTTTTGATAGCTGCAGATTTTATTTTTTTTTTAAACCTTGATCTAAGTTAAAGATGCAGGAAAAGTTTTTGTGAGGTTTTACATGTGGCAAAAAATGGCAATGGAATATAAGACCTTCAGAGCCAGGTTTCAATATGACTTTTTACAGTCAGATCTTATTTGCTTACATGCCATATTAACTGGTAAGCAGAAGTTCAGCGCAAATAAGATGAGCTCTTGAGTTCTTTCCTCTTAATTCCCGTTCTTTTTCCCCTTCTCTTGACTCATTCCCAGGGCTGCTCAATGTATCCAAGTATTTTATTACAAGTTTTTATAGCTCCGGTCAAAATATTTAAAAAGACATTTTATTTAGCACTAAGAGTACATCCCAACCAAATGTTTCATTTCAGCCTGTAAAACTTTGTTCATAGTTTGCAATTACAGTATTGATCTATAATGCTAAAACTAATTAGAGTAACCAAATTAAGTCTTGCGTGTCAGTCTGAGCTTTGCTAAACAGGAAGCTATTAAAAGGGAGAAGGTAAAAGTCCAAAGTCATGCCATCACAAGTTTGTGTTAGAGCCGTTTCTTGCTGCAGCATGAAGGAAAATGCCAAAAATAAGATAAATCAGGCATGTTCCTCTGTGCTGCCCAGCTGATGTCTAGTGGAGCTGGAAAAGCTACAGATTCCATTTTTGCCAATTTTAATAGTCCTTAGGACAATGACTTCAAGTGTTGCTTGTAAGGTTTCTAACTCGAGAACATGAACACTATTGATTTCTTCAGAGAGATTTTTCATTATTGCACTGCTGAAATTCACTTTCTTCAAGTATACTGATAATGTGATTTCAGAAATCTGTTGGTTATTACAGCATGGCTTATCAAATCTTCTGTAAAAAACACTGAAGAATTTCATCAGTAATCTGTAATAGAACTTTAGAAGAATTACAGGATGAAAACTTTGCTTATTTTTATACAAATATGTAATCTTGTCTCTTTGTTTTTAGGTATGCTTGGTAGTGATGATGGACTATTTATTTGCATCAGATACTCTTATATGAAAAGATCATCCTTCCAAAGAGCTTAAATATTATTTCATCTTCTGAAACAGAATGGCGGGTTTCAAACGAGGATATGATGGAAAGATTGCAGGATTGTATGACTTGGATAAAACTTTGGGCAGAGGCCATTTTGCTGTGGTCAAGCTTGCTCGGCATGTCTTTACAGGTGAAAAAGTAGCAGTAAAAGTGATTGACAAGACCAAACTGGATGCTCTAGCCACTGGACATCTCTTTCAAGAAGTTAGATGCATGAAACTAGTGCAGCATCCCAACATAGTACGGCTGTATGAAGTGATCGATACCCAGACTAAGCTTTATCTTATCTTAGAGCTAGGTGATGGAGGAGATATGTTTGATTACATCATGAAACACGAAGAAGGTCTGAATGAGGATCTGGCAAAAAAATACTTTGCTCAAATAGTTCATGCAATATCCTACTGCCATAAACTGCATGTAGTTCATAGAGACTTAAAACCAGAGAATGTTGTCTTCTTTGAAAAACAAGGACTAGTGAAATTGACCGATTTTGGCTTCAGCAACAAATTTCAGCCTGGAAAGAAGCTCACCACAAGCTGTGGATCTCTTGCATATTCTGCTCCTGAAATTTTACTTGGGGATGAATATGATGCACCAGCAGTGGGTATGTACTTTTTGAATTAAACCAGTAATCTAAACTTAAGTACCATGATGTCGTACCACTCTGTTTTCTGTTTCAAGATAGTGGCATGTGTGGAAGTCAGCTAAATGACAAAAAAAAATACTATAACCTGGATGAGTTAGTGTTGGAGCAGCTCTGTTTGAAGGAGATGTTCAACCATTCTCAAAAACGCTTACAAGTTCTTTTCTTTGTACAAAATGATGCAATTGTATGCATAGTCATTCACTTTTTTCTGTTAATAATAATGCGAATGCAGCGTGTGTGCTCGCTTTGTTAGAGGACTCGTGCCGTACCAGAAAAGTGCCTGGTTTTGTTTTTAACATCGTCACTGTTGCTTCCTGTGCAGCCCATCCTCCCCGCCATGAAAAGCCCCAAGCACCCAGTAATTTTCTTCGCTCAGTTTAGCTATATAATCCTTTCCAAGGAGGTAGGAATCCATTTTTAATAAGTACTAACATGGCTGTCAAAGGAAGAGACAGGGAAATTAAGGAAGACTTTTCCCCTTCTCTGCCCTCTTCTTGTCTGAGAACTGAAAGTAGGGAGGGGGTGGGTTCCCAGCTGCTCCCAATTCTTTAGCAGGTAAGAGAAATAGTAATGGGTAACTTAGTATTCGTGTTTCTCGCAGGAAAGTGGAGTGTGCTAGACAGCCTAGTACAGTTAATTCTCTTTATCTAAGCCTATTGCATGTGCTATTAGATTTAGCTTTTTTTTTTTTAAAGAACTGTAATCATTGATAGAGTAACTGAATAATGTTCTGTAGTCATACAGACTGGTCGTATTTGTTAGTTGAGGTAGCACTCAGCTCTCCAACAAATTTAGATATATATAATTCCAAGTGGTGCTTCAGAAATAGCTTATTGCAGTCAACATGCCTTTTGTTCCTGTATGCCCAGTATCTGGTACTTCTACTGTCTTAACACCCATTAGGACTCTACATACCCATGTGTGTGTTTTGCTGATGGTTTTAGTAGTGGCTGTAGTGATGGTTTAAATTAAGACTGACTTGTCCAATTTTTTGCTAATTTACCTGAGATAAACAATCAACTAATTTTGTATCTGCCTGATCCAGCTGAAGATACTTGGAAGAAAGAAGGTGTATGGGATTGAAGAGATGGGGGCATTAGGAGTATTATGTCCAGATGGTCCAAATTGAATTGCATAGTTAACAAAGTGCACTTTGGACCTCTTAATTATAAATGTAAAAATGATGGCACCACAAAATATTTTAGAGGGCTTTGTAAGCAATTAGGTAGGTAAACTTCTGGATAGTACTAGAAGAAAAAGGTTAAATGGGTTCATAGAGGTGGAGGTCTTGCTAATATAGAGTAAATTGATGTGACCAGTAGAAAAACTAGAAAAAATTAATTTCTTCTCCCTGATGTTTAAGGATGCTAGTTAAGTTCTATATCTGAGAATATTTAAATACACCTCAGTGTTTAGGTTTTGAGTTTTAATTTACTTATTCCCTAGTATCTGTCTCAATTACTGGATACTAGAACTTCTATCTGACAGATTGCAGTGCTTGTATTCTAATTTTTTTTAGTGGCACAGTTTTCATGACAATTAGTTAGCATTGCAGTGTGGTATCACAGCAACACCAAGAGAATGGTGGCAAGATGCACCTCATAAAAGATGTGACTAACAAGAATATTATGGTTACTGTAGCACAGAGCTACTCAACTGGGAGTTTGTAGTCCAAAACCAACTTTCTGCCTTTTTGGAAGTTGCAGCGGCCCACCACTTGGGTAACATCCATTGCTTTGGTAGCTAGATGCTGGCTTTCTTGCACAACTCAGACCTGGATGTCTCCTGCCAATAGTAATGAATGTATTATTTTTTAATAATTTTTGATTATTAAAGGAAATGGAGAATTTATCTTGCATACCTTTCACTTGCCTGAAATGATGATACTTGTTTTAGACTCACTTTGTCTCTGTTGGAATGATCCCAAATTTTGTTTTTGCATCAAGCGTTTGCAAGGGCTTCTTATTCGCATATAGTGTTGCTGGAGTGTGTTTGGTTTTAGGAAGAAATCCTACAAAAGCTTTTCGCTGATTCTTTTGTCTTGAAAATCTCCATTTTTAATGTGTTGCAACACTGTAGAAGATTTAGTTAAGATATATTATAGAATGAGTTTGAAGTTGTATGGTTGAAGAAAGCTAAGTGTTAATACTTAGCTGCTTCCAGCATAAGAGGTCTTCCTCTTTTGTTTTGCTTGCATCAGTGCAGAGCTACCTCTCCTCATGCACTGCCCTCTCTTGCATAGCTGACCATTGATGAACTGATTTTATCAGCTAACATGGCAAAAAAAGTTAACTTTTCTGTAGGCTTAGCTTCTGCCAGGTTAGCAGAGCTGTTTGTTCCCTTAGCATTGAGTGGAAGAGCTCATCCAAAGAAGGTGAAGGAAGCATGTAGCTTGGACTAGAGTTCTGGAGGAAGTTGGTAGGACCTTCTCCTTTTCTGTGTTAGCAAGCTTAGGTTAGATCAACTCAGTCTAGCTCACTAATTGTTCATCTTCCATGCATAAGAAACTCATTTGACTGAAATTCATTAAACATCATTGCCAATGCATTTTTAGGAGAATTGTGTATGCTCTAATTTTCAGGTTCAGGTGTCTTTTAAAAGTGAAACAGAAGGGGAAAGTGGCCACACTCTTCTTCCTTCTACCTGCTGTGTATCTCACACTAATGGAAAAACTGAGTCACATTTTAAAAATTATTGGAAATGAGCTTTTTATGCTTTTTAGAAGGGGCAAATGTAAGGAGCTGGTTGTAGTATACTTTTAGAAAGTTTCAGTCGTGAGGATATTCTCGTCATTAACGAATTTATTTTTGTGTTCTACAGCAATTTGTATGCAGGAAGTAAAATTCTTTTTAGTGAAAGGGGAGTCAAATTTTTATGTAGTATGCTATGATTCTACTTTTTTTTTTTCTCAACCTAATTACTGTATTTACAAGAGAGTAGTTTTAAACATAATGGGGCATAATGTTACAGGTATCAGAGCCTTGTATTCAGAAGTGAAGTTATGATGTGATAGGGCTGTAATGAAAGGTGAGTGCCTGTGATCCTGATAAATTCTTGTTAAATCTGTGCTGGCTAATATTTGTGAAGTCTAAGTTATATTCCATTCTGGGTTCCTTTATGCACAATCTTTAACACACACACCAGTAAACTACTGGGTGAAGCAAAGAATAATTTATCCAAGTGAAACTACAGAGGAGAAGCTGTCGAGATAGTCTTCTACACATCTAAACTGTAACACGCGTAAGGCTGCTTCTTAGTCATCTTGCTGTTCTCATAGTATTTCAAACTGCTGTTGTGGAGCAAGATTTCACTATGATAAATATATCTCCACAGCCAAGATTTACTTCATGTATACAGCAAATAAATATTCAGATTTCTTCTGTTCAGCTCATGGCTGGATAATTTGGCAACACAGATCTGTTTGTACCTAAATCAGTGGTGTACTACTAAAGTAATAAACCACATGCTCAGATTTTGCATTTACATGTAAATCTGTACTAATGTATTAATTTTCATTTATAAAGTACAAATTATATATTGTACAGCTAAAAACCTTAGGAAAAAAAATATTCTATCAGAAAACATGAAAGATTTCATATTTTAATTCCTTGTCTTTAGTATTTATATATAAAAGATGACCAAAAAACATTGCAGTGAAACATGTATATAAGCTGTACGTGCTATATAGGCTTTAATATGTCCAGTGATTTTCAGAACATTTTATACAGAGAAAAACTGTCTTCTACACTTCATTAATTTTGTTTTTTATCTTGGTTAATTATTTTCTGCAGTAATAGTACTGGAATTCAGAGTTGGTTTTGTTTGCATTTTAATGTAGATTCAGTAACTTGTGAATTGATGAATCGGAGTAAAATGAGCTGTTTTGCTCTAAAGGTGGTGAATGACGATACTTTTTTGTTAAAATATCCTTACTGAAACTTGATACGCAGTAGTTGCTAAAATATGATGAACAATCGTTTGTATTCCAATAGTTTTATGAACCAGGAAAACTCATACTGTTGTCTTCAAAGAAAAATAAGTACTAGCTGCCAGATTGAATGAAAATGAGAATTGCTTCCAATGGTAAGACTAGTTACTGATAATCATGACCGAGTCAAATAATATAGAGAGAGAGCAGACTTTCATCACAGACAAGCTAATTATGACAAGTTGCTAAATGCCGTTTGCTGTTTATGCTTTACTTTTTGGAGGAATGGGAGATAGAAAAGATTTCTGATGTCTCCTATGTTTTCTAGTAGTAATTTTAATTTGAGTTGTAGTATTTTAAATTAAGCAGAAAGCCCTGTTCTGCCTGTTAGTTTTTGAAAATGCTAGCATTCATTGTGGATGATTTCTTCCTCAGCCTTGTGTAAGGGAAACATAAAACCTATACTACAGAGCCAAAAAAAAAAAAAAGAAGCCAAATTAATAGACAGTGGCATCTCTGAAAACGAGGAAGATCAGTACATAAGTTTATTCAAAGTATTTTTCATTAAATGCCCAGACTGCTGTCAAATCTGGAATATGCTCAAACTGGACCAGTTATAAGATTTGAAGAGTTTGGGTAAAGGAACAAAAATTTGTTCTATACTTTGGTTCAAGTCTCTTTCAAGGTTTGTCTTCAACAGTTTTCTATGGATTGGGCTTTCTTCCACAAATCTTCCCTGAAAAGGTTGTAGGAGCAGTGGTGATGGCATGTTCTTTACTGTCTTAGGATAGTGAGTGTTTAGAGTAATTGCCCATGGTGCTCAAAATTGGGGTCCATTTCCATCCTTTGTTTATCACCAGTCTGTTGATACCTCTGCAGGTAGCATGTAAATAACATGTAAATAACAGGTAAACACTTGTCATCTCCAGAAAAGTTGATTTGTTTTCTTTTTTCCTTAGAAGTGGCTTCTAGTAGAAGATAACCATAATGTTCAACTGTTAGAGTGAATGTAGCAATGAGAAATGTATGAAACCTGACTGAATTTACTCAATATTACAGATCACTTCTGAAGAAGCAGACTTTCTATAGAAAGTCTGAGCAATATGCACTGTGTTAGTTGTTAAACAGTTCTACATCTAAGTCAGGAGGCCCCACCTGAGGGGAAAAGCAGACTGGACAGGTGACCCTAAACTGACCAGTGAGATACTCTGTATGCATCATAATTGGTATAAAGCTGAGGGATCAGAAGGATCAAGCTCTCTTCTTGAATGGCCAGCATCTGAGGAGGACTCTGTTCTGCCTTTGATCCTGATCAAAGTTCCAGAATCTGCTTTCTGTCTGCCACTGAGTCCAGTCTGGGTCTTCCCCAGTAGTAAAGCATGAGTGGTAACATAATGTCAAGTGCGGGGGGGGGCGGTTTGATACTGGTTTTGTATATATTACATTTTATTGTATTATTATTTTCATAAAAGCTCTTTTAGTTTACTAATTGTTGTCTCTCTCCCTTCTTCCCTTTCCCTTCCCCTTTGGGAAGGGGGAGGGGTAAACAGAGAGCATCTGTTAGTTGTCCAGTGGCTGGCCCAGCTTCTAAACCTTGATACCCACCAAGGTCTGAAAGAAACAACTTCACTAAGCAGACTCAAATTGCATTATATAGTTAAATTCGCGTGTGTCTGCTCCAAAATGAGTGCGGATTTTTAGCTGCCTAAAATCACAAATTCACATAGCCTATATGAGGTGTGATAAGTGTCTGATTTCTGAGGAATGGTGGAAATTTGGGAAGATCTTAAGCTAGAAGGATCTCTTATGTCACATAAATAGTAACTTTATTCTGAAATGTGTAGTACCTATTTTAGGAGTAAATCGGGAATTTTAGTGAGGAATAAATGGCTAATGAAGTGGTGAAGCCAGCCCAGTGGTTAAGCAGATGAATACAGATATCCTTTGAGCAGTGCAGAAACTTGAACATAACAGATGTTTGACTGCCCTGTGTCTGAGACAGGCGTAGCATAGACAGCTAAGGACATAGTTTTGTTTCTATGGCAGTGATTTCACGTTATGTAAGGAAGTTGCATATACACAGCCCTGGTTGTCATGGTTCTAGGAATCCTGCTTAAACAGTCCTTTCCTGGTCAACATTACTTAATGGCTTTAATAACAATAAAATATGATCTACTGTTGCTTGCTACTAGTGCTTTTAAAAGTCAAAATCTCCCATTTTATTCTTGTTTTAGCAATGGCAGTTTCAAGTACTAGTACCCAATTTAAAGGCTAAATTGCATCTTGAGACCTTCACCGTGCTTTTGAAAGGTCTTGATTTTGGCCACTGCAGTTTACAAGTGTGCCTTCCTTCACCATAATCATTTGAACTTTTGTAAGTTAAAAACATGATAAATACATGAAGCATTTAAGACCTGAATTCCACTTTATTGAAAAAATTGAAATATTCAAAAATAAATTGTTGTTTAAATCTACTGTGCTAGAGGTGGGTCTCTGTAACCCTTACCTTCCCTTCCCTGTGTTCCTTCAGAGAGTCTCAAGGCTAGAACTGGCACTGGCACCTGAGTTCTGACCTGTGTTAAGGGAAGATAGATGACAATGTATGCAGAATCATTGATGATGCAGCAGAGTTTTACTTAGAGAACCTTCCTCCTTTATCTGGTTAAACTATCCAGTAGCAAATCTAAAATATTTGTCCAAAGCTTGATTATTTTTTCTTTTTTTGAGCATTAACTAGAACCATAGCTAATATCTTAAGTGGTGTGCCAGAGGTGTAAAGGTGCAGGACAGGTAGATCTCTGCAAGTACTTTACTGTATATCAAACCATATTTGCCTTGAACTAAAGGTGAAAATTTTTATTTTTTATATAACAGACCATTTAACGGGTCTGAAAAAAGCAGTATTGCCCTGCGTGTAGATCTTGCCCAGGGAGTTCTGCATTCTCTGGTGTTTTTTTTGTTGTTGTTGGTTGGTTGTGGGGGTTTTGTTTGTTGTTTTGTTTTCCCCTTTTACTCTTGTGCAACTCTTCAGTGAACCACTGCCATTCAGCGAGTGGGTAAAAATGGAATTAGATGTTGTTTTGTTTGCTTTTAAATGTACGTCTACAGCTTCTAATAACGTGTGAAAGCAGGATGCTGTCTTGGCTAGGATTTTTTTCCCCTGAGTTAACATAAGATAACAAATGAAGAACATACTGTAAGGGCTCCCTTGCTTAAAAACCAAAACACAAGTAAATGACCCCAAAGTCGACATGTTTTTTCAACACTTCTGTTCCTTTAAATGTTGAGTTTTCTTCCCCTTTCCCCATTTATTAGCTTGTCTAATAAGACGTGCTATTTGTATGCTACCTTGCTTTGATGAAATGTTAGTTGCTCCAACATCTTTCTTATCTGCTCACTTTGTCTTGTTGAAATTGATGCTTTTGACCAAATCAGATCACTAGATCTTGACTGAGGTTTTCATTCCATTTGACTGAAAGTCCCTTTTGTAATAGGGCAAGAACACCCCTTGAGATTTAGAACTGAAAGATGAAGGTGCCATGATCTGCTTTTCTTGTGGAAGTGCCTCCCCAGTGGAAGCAGTTATTCCCCTTTTGCTACATCTAGTATGTGAGCAGTAACTGGCAATAGCATGGTACAGCACAAAAATATGCAGTGTGTATTTAGCAAGTGTTGATCAAAGCACTTGCTCAGTTGAGCGCAAACCACCTCAATCTTCCTTGGGTTCCTCGAGATATAGAGGACAGATGAATTTCCTCTTAATTAATAGGGAAGTATAACAGAGCAACACTGATTATGGCAGCATAAAGAACATACCTATTTATAGCTTTGTGGTTTGTATGGGGAAATAATAAAATCTGGTAAATAAGCACTCTGACAAAATAATCTCTCATTCTCTTTTACTAATTTCTAAGTTTAACAATTTTGAATTTTGCCTCTGTCAGCCAGATGGCACTATTCTGGAAATCATAAATTTGCTGAAATGTGCCATGGTTATTAGACTAAATGAGTGAATAAAAATTGTATCTTTAAAAAAAGAAAGCATTTTCATTTCTTCTTATTTGCAATATATTTTCACTGAAAAATATTCAGATATGGATATCCAGTAGAGAAAAGTGGAAAGTGCAGATACAGGATTGCTTTTTTTGGGGGTATGTTTTATTAGTTTTAAGCCATTTTAATCAGGTACAAATATTCATATTTCTTATATATGTACCCTATAGTCATTTAAGAGATAACAGATTGTTTAAATATTTCAGAATGATATGTGGGTGTTAGCTCATTATTTTGGAATATCTGCTTTGAAGACTTCAGGTTGTAAACCTTGGAGTTTCAGTTATGCTGAAGGCTGGCAAGCCAACATGTTTAAACTCACTTGCATGCTGGGACTGTAGGTCACCTATTTAAATTTAGAAAATATGTTTACAAATAAGTAAGAATTTTAACCCTCAAGTTTATGGATCCTTTTTACAAAGAGTAGATGATTTTCTATTTTTGGTAGTATTAGCAATGTCAAGCTATGTAAATGGCTTTAAAAAGAGACTGGACATGGCCCTTAGTGCCATGATATAGTAATAGGAGTTGGATCAGGGGTTGGACTCGATGATCTTGGAGGTCTTTTCCAACCCAATCTATTCTATGATTCTATGATTCTATAAAACACGCAAAATAAAAACTTTATAATGTAAACCCCATAGGGATTCCTGTTGTCTGTTCTGGAGACTTTTTTTTTTAACCCTGAGTGATCCAACAGTAAAAATCCTCATTTTTATTACATATGATATTGTATGTGGCTTAGAAAAAGTGCCAATATGAAATTTTGTTGTAGATTGGGAAGGGCAAGATACTGTTGTTACTGTTCTTATTTTGTTAGGAGATGCACACAGCTCCTGGCTGAATAATTGAGGTAGTTTGAAATACCATTTCAAATGAAGTTACTGTGAAAATTTGTTCAATGTTTCCTGTTTTCTGCCAGCTTTTTTTAGTACTTCTTTCATACTTATCACTCTTTACACTGTCTTTGGTGTGAGGAGTGAAAAATAATTGTGTTTTATAGCTGAATTGAGACAACTCTGTGCTGATTTAAATGGAGCATTCAAGTTCTGCTATCAACACTATCTGTTTCAATTCTTGCCATGCTGCATCATGCTTTCATTTTCTGAAACAACTACAATGGGCTGCTATGTGGACTCTTCTAAAGTGCTCCATGCTGAAAGGATACAGGAAGAACTCTGTTTTATATTTTTATTTATCAGAATACTAGGATAGAGCATAGCACAATAGAGATTTTAGGCAAAGTTAAAAATCTAGGAGGGCGTTAATACCCAGCAGGTGACTGTTGATAGACATGCATGAATGCACATTTTTTATGTGCTTTTCTAGTTTTTTTTTTCCTCTAAAATTATAAAAGCTGTCAAACAGTGGATCTACTGCATTTTCTACTTCAGTGGAATTGCAAATTCCATAAGTAAAGCTCATAATCAAGAGTGCAATAATAACTCCGGTATGCATCTCAAGAATATGTCATAGTTTTGTTGGCAATTCTTTCTGTTTCCTTGTTATTTTAAAATATGCTGTTTATTTTCAGATATATGGAGTTTAGGGGTCATCCTCTTTATGTTGGTTTGTGGACAACCACCATTTCAAGAAGCAAATGACAGTGAAACTCTGACTATGATAATGGATTGCAAATACACGGTGCCACCTCATGTGTCCAAAGAATGTAAAGAGTAAGTAGAGTATTGAACTTGGAAGCATTCATAAGTGGATTCTCATTACCTTTGGGACTTCTCCATACTATATTATCAGTGTGTGGAATATTTCTTGCCTGATGATATGCCAACTGCTTTTGCTTAATTGTTAGTATTTTTTTCTCATTGGGTTGAGTAGCTTCTTGGGCACCAGTATTGCTCTTTTTTGTTATTATTTGTGTCTCTTCTTACTAAAGGTTAATCTGTGATGGTTTTTTTGCCAGTAGGTTATTTCCCACAGTTGTGTGAAACTTAATTTTTATTTTATACATTGCGTGTCTCTTATGTAGCCCAGTTGTCATGCATTTTATAAATGATTGAAGAAGATGCTCACAGCTGGCTGGCTTTGGACACTACTCTTGCTGGACAAACTACAAGGTGTTAAGAGTATATTGTGGCAGGGGTTAAAAATGTAATGATTCCTGTAGATTTCTGTTCAAAATACAAGTTGTCAAAACTCAAGGATATCACAGGAAGTTTTGTTCGTCTCATACTGAAATTCCAACTCCAAATCAACATAGTAGGCAAGCCAGGGACAAAAATATTCTGCCTGCAAATACCATATGCCACATGGGAATCATGACTCATTCTGATGTGTTGTTTTTCTGCAGTGTTCACTGGAGCTTTTTAATTTTTTTTATATGTTCCAGTATTTCCCATGTTTGCATACTGATTAATGACCTCTTTGGTCCTTTTAATATATATCCCAGCTGCATCACGTAAGACTAATTTACAGTGTTTGGCTATACTCTTGAATCTGCAATTGGGCATCTTTTAATTTTCAGTATAAAAGTCCGGATGCCTTTATAAATGCTTGGAAAAAATGCATTTGGCCCAGTCAAAAAACTAGAGCAGCATCTAGGATTCCAGCATTTGACCCAGAATAAGATTTGTTACAGCTGTGGTCATCACCATTCCTCTCTTCATCTGTTATCTGTGTAGTCCAGGAATCTAATGCATAACGTGATGCCATGGCTGGGTTTTGTGTCTTGTAATTAGTGTCTAGCATTTCCAGTAATACGGAAGGCTATCAGTGCTCTCAACAGCTTACAGAACTTTACATCCAGGAAGAGGTTTAGAAGAGAACTTTTTTATCAGGGAATTGTATCCAATAACTCTCTTGAGATGCTGCATGCTCTGCTGAGGCCAGCAAACTTTTTTTCACAGCCTTTCACTTAATATATTGGCTAATGCTACTTAAGACCCAATCTGCTTTCTCTACACTATGCATCAACAATGTAAAATCAGTTACTAAGTCCTCCAGGTTAGATTTTTCTTAGGGAAAAGACTCTAAGAATGTTTAAACTTCCTGCTTAGAGCAAAAGCATTCTTGGTGGTTTGGGAGGCATAAGCAAGCTTATGCATCTTATAGAAGATAACATACATAGAATAGAGAAAACTGTATTTCTCTTATTTTACAGACCAGCCCGTAGGCCATCTGTGACAGTTGCACTCTAAGACCTATTAAAAACAAACCAGAAAAAAACAGGTTAAGAATCTAAGCATAGCAAATGAAAACTGCAGTGTTTATGATAATTTATAGTTTTATTAAGTAAATTGTTTCAAGATCTAGGTGGGATGATGGGAAAACATTTCTTCCTAATGTTGCTTTTATAATGTCTGCTTTTTAAATGTGTGAGTGCATTTTGTTTAGATTTATTTTTTATTCACAGTCTAATTACACGGATGTTGCAGAGAGACCCAAAGCGCAGGGCATCTTTGGAAGAGATTGAAAACCACGCATGGCTCCAGGGAGTTGACCCATCTCCTGCAACAAAGTACAATATTCCTCTTGTGTCCTATAAAAACCTATCTGAGGAGGAACACAACAGTATAATACAACGCATGGTTCTTGGTGATATTGCAGACCGAGATACCATAGTGGAGTAAGTTGGCTATTTTCTGTATGCAGCTTGTTTTGTGCCTCTGTCCTTTTTGATGAAAGAATGTAATGAAAATCTGGGTACTCCAGTGTTTCAATGTCAAGCCATTCAGTTAACATACACAATACAACAATCATGCTCCATGATAGGATATTCTAGGATGAGAATAGACATCCTTAGGAAAAATCTCAGTAATGTGTTGGAACGGTGATTAACTCCTGTGGTAGTTTGCCATCTTGAAATCCACGCTTTTAGTTGTGCTTCCTGTCTCATGCATATTTGGAAGTGATAAAATTCTAGTACTTCTCCCGGAGTACATTTCCAGTGTACTGGAATGCTTTTTAACTTAACATATTTTTCCTTTTATTTATATATACTGAAAAATGGACATTGTCACTGAGTGAGCTTGCTAGAAAGCTGTGTAGTTTTTTCTAATAGGTTAAACCCCCCACATTTCAAAAATACTCCAAAATCAAAAGAGGACTTGCAATTGCTTTCTCTATTTGTGCTTAAACTGGAAAAACTGCTGCTGTCTTCCATTTGGAGGGGGAGGGTGTGGAGAAGCAGCAGTCTGTCATCTTAAGCTTTTAGCTGCGTAACAGGGGCATCCTTTCTCTTACAATGTCTGGATGACGCTTATTGACTTATGAACTTAATTTTGCTGTAAGCTTAATGTGACGACAGTAAAATAATAAAGGCTTTTCCTCCAGTTCTTGCATAAACAAATATTAGTACGTTGTGGTTGTATATGCCAGTAGGAAAGCTCACCACTCATGCGTAACATCAATGAAATACAATTTTATCACTTAAAGAATGTTCCTTACTTTTTTTTTAGATGTCCTCATCCATCTGTAGTTTAAATTACTAAACTTGTTGGCTCTTTATTGTTAATAAAACCAAGACATGCTTGTCAAAACCTCTAAAATAGGCAGTGCTGCTTTCAGGCGCTCTTCCTGCTATGTGAATTACAGCAAGTTGAGAGACGCATGCCCAGTTTTTAGAGGACCATTGATGCATGGTTTATTTCATGTCTTGTACTTCCCTTAGGGCATTGGAAACTAACAAGTACAATCACATCACAGCCACGTACTTCTTGCTAGCTGAAAGAATTCTGCGAGAAAAACAGGAGAAAGAAATTCAGACGAGATCTGCAAGCCCTAGCAATATCAAAGCTCAATTCAGGTGAGAATTTAGGAATCTAAATTGTTAACCTGACTTAATGAGAGTATTACTGAATTGCTCAAGTACTTTTTTTTAAAAAAAACAAAACCAAAACCACACCCAAACCAGAACAGTAAGATGGTTATTCTTTGCTAACTTTTAATTTTTAAATGTTTTAAATTGCTGCAGACACTTCAGAAGCCCTTCAGAAATCAGTTACCAATAATATTTCCAATTCCTATCATCTTCCGGGATTGCCTTACCAATTTAAGTCTGAATCTGAAGTAGCAAATTTTCACACCTGCTAGGAAGTGGCATGTTCATTGACTTTCAGTTCCTCATATGAACTGTGCATGGAAAAAATTAGTTGCATAATCCATAAACCTGCTGATGGGGAATTAGTTCATAATGAGAAAGCATTCTGAATTTGGTGTTACATTCTTATTTTGGTGGTTTTTAGTATGCTGAACATCCTCTAACTCAAGCTTAGAACGAACATCTGTGGGTTATGTTCTTTTTAACATCAGTTGATATGCCTGTTGTCTAAGGAAGATTGTTGAATTACTTGCTTTAATCACCCATTTAAAGATATTGCTATAGATTTATTTATTTATCAGTTTGGCAAAAACATGATTAAAAAAGCTTTCCAATAAAGTTCTCTCAGATTTTTCAAACCTTCAGCTTGTGACACAGTAAGACTAAAGGGGGAAGTTGGGTTCTGGCATCTAGATAGTATTGGTATGTTCAACCAGTCCCTTTGCTCTGCAACCAGTTAGCAAAGCATTCCCTGCTTTCAGGTACAGCAGCATATGCTTTAAGCAAAACAAACAACAGGTTTTTTTCTTCAACATCCTGGTTTTCATTTCCTGAGTTAAGTTTTAGACTATGACTAGGGATCTGCTGGTATTAAAAAACAAAACCAAACAACAACAACAACAAAAAACAAACAAACAAAACAAAACACAACCCAAAAAAAAACACCCCAAAAAAACCCAAAACTTTATTGACCCATCTTGACTGACAATCTTTCCAGTGAAGATGGAGTTTGTGCTGAGGCATTTCCATGAATTTTTGTTACCTCCAGTGTCTTCAAAAGTTGCCTTTTAGGTTTTGGTAAAATATTATTGGTAACTATTATTAGCAATAATAACAATTGTTAGTAGCTAATCTCTTAGTGCTGCCTATCTTCAGTGTTGTTTATCTGTCTGTCAGATTAGAAAAAGACAAAATAGCTTGTTCATTCCAAAGGTTTCTTAGTGCCACTTTCATGCAAGGTCACACGTGAAATCATTTAATAGGGATGATAATAGGGACATAAATGCTAGTCTCCTTCTGATGCATTTTTCTTGTCCTAATCAATAAAAGTCAGATACTTAAATGAAGATGTGGCATGCTCTTTGGAAAACAGGCTGAAGACACATGAACTTAATTGGTTGTCACCTCGAACTTAGGCTGAGATTTTGGAGGCTTTTAGAGGAGTCTCTTCTGAATACCATTTTGTCTACCTGAGTAATGAGTTGTTTCTCTCGGAACCTTACATCTCCACATGACTGTTGTGTACTAGATCAGAAGGTCATTGATTCGATGGTCATCTGTGTAGGAAATTTTACGCTGTGTGGTTGCAAGTACTGTAGATGCTTGCAACAGTAACTCTTCTAAAGGTTGCCCACATAACCAGTTGCTCAGCTAAGGACAAATAAATGTATGATTTCAATTTATGTGTGGTGAAACTTAAGAGAGATTTTGGAGTACAGAGCTTGGTCTGAATGAGACCTACAGAGATTTACTCAGATTGTCAGTCTCAGTCATGTTAATTCTTACTTAGTTTTTATATTAAGAATACTAGGCAAAACTATTTTAAGTTGTGCTTGAATCAGAGTCTCTCCTTCCTCTAGGTACTGATGGTGCTATACCTACTTCAGATTATTTTCTTTGAGGTGTTATTATTTAAAGGTTTTTTAAATTGCTTAATTTTCTGAGAGCAGTGAAATCTTTTAAGATTTCATTTGACAGTAACAATTTCTAAACTATGCTTTTGTATATATAAAGTTTCTTTTAAATAACAGCATTTCTGATGCACTGCATGTTCTCTGAGAATGTTTCCTTTTCTTCAGTTACTCAGCACTGTTACTGACAAACATGCCTCTCAGCAGGCCCGTTTGTATGGCAGCACTTGCACTTCTCATGTGCAGGAAGTTCTGAAACGCTTGTCATGATCTAACTTTTCTTTTATCCTTTATAATTATGTATGTAGGCAGTCATGGCCAACAAAAATCGATGTACCCCAAGATCTGGAGGATGACCTTACAGCTTCTCCTCTCTCCCATACAACTGTTCCTCAGTCACCAGCTCGCACGGCTGAGAATGTTCTCAATGGCCACAGAAGCAAGGCCCTTGGTGATTCAGCAAAGAAAGAAGATATACCTGAATTAGCTGGCCCAGCACTTTCAGCAGTCCCCTCAGTGAGCTTAAAACCCGCTACAAGCGGCCGGAAGTGCTTGTTCAGAGTAGAAGAAGATGAGGAAGAGGATGAAGAAGATAAGAAACCTATTTCTCTTTCTACCCAAGTTGTTCTGCGCCGTAAGCCTTCTGTTACAAATCGTCTCACTTCAAGAAAGAGTGCACCAGTCCTCAATCAAATCTTTGAGGAGGGCGAGTCAGATGATGAGTTTGACATGGATGAGAACTTACCCCCGAAGCTCAGCAGGTTAAAAATGAACATTGCTTCACCTAGCACAGTGCACAAACGCTATCACAGGAGGAAAAGCCAAGGACGGGGCTCTAGTTGCAGTAGCTCAGAAACAAGCGATGATGACTCGGAAAGCAGGAGACGACTAGACAAAGATAGTGGGTTTACTTACTCCTGGCATAGGCGGGATAGCAGTGAAGGGCCACCTGGCAGCCAAGGAGATGGTGGTGGACAAAGCAAACCAAGTAATGGAAATGGAGGAGTAGACAAAACAAGCCCAAGTGACAACAACAAAGGTGGGGGCAGTCCCTCCAGTAGCTCCAGCGGTAGCACCAATACTTCAGGTTCTACTCGGAGATGTGCTGGATCTGGAAACTCAATGCAGTTATCACCTAGAAGTGCAGGGGAACTGGTTGAAAGCCTGAAGTTAATGAGCCTTTGCCTAGGTTCACAGATTCACGGCAGCACTAAATATATCATTGATCCTCAGAACAGTCTGTCCTTTTCCAGTGTAAAAGTACAGGAGAAATCAACATGGAAAATGTGCATAAGTTCCAGCGGAAGTACAAACCAGGCTTCAGCGTTGGGCAACTTAAAATTTTTTTCTGACCAAATGTCAGACACAGCAAAGGAATTGGAACGGATAAAGAACAGGAACTTGAAAAACAATGTGCTACAACTACCTCTCTGTGAAAAGACAATATCTGTGAATATTCAGCGGAACCCAAAGGAGGGGCTGCTGTGTACCTCCAGTCAAACCAGTTGTTGTCATGTCATTTGACAGTGACCTGACTTAAGTAGCTATATCTACTTGACAGCATCATTCTTCCTGTTCAGAGCTGTGAACACCTTGTCACGGACCCCCTTTTGTTGTCTTAAGATTTTTAAGTGGGCTTTGAGCAGTTATTTATTACACTTTAATTTTGTTTGCTTGACAATGCATGGTCTTTGCATGCTGCTAGCCAATATGTTTTTCTTTTTCAACAAAACAGAATATTTTATTGTGTAATTTTTACATTTATAATTTTACTATGGAAGATCTGGATTAAATTAAGTATCTGGATCCTAATGTAGATGGAGCACTTACAGATTTCATGTTCTGCACTTAAATTAGAGAGAGAAGCTTTTGTTTACTTGTGAAATGTTAATTCTTGTTCTGATCTTCTGTGATAACTAAAATATGTGATATGTGGCATACTTCTATGTGTCTGAAACAGAACCAAAGCAATAATGTTTTGATGCTGAAAACTCTTCAGGGAGCTTTCAGATGTTCCAAGGCTTGTACAAAGCAAAGATGCACTGAAAATTAATGATCTTGAAATATGATTTTAAACCCACACCTATTTGTCTTAAGCTATGATGTGGATAAAGTTGTGGCTCAGAAATCAAATTGAAAAGATCTTGTTTTGCTAAAGGAAGTTTTCTTTGGTGGTTTTGTTTTTGTGGGTTTTTCTTTTCTTTTTTTTTTTTTTTTTAAAGGCAAGTAGATTGTAAGGCAGCTTTCTCCCATAGAAATATGATAATATTACAAGCAGACAATCTTTTTTAATATAACAAAGGTAAATTATTGAGTCTACTTCTAAGTTTTTACATGCTAACTGAAAATAAAGTATTTGTATGAATTACTTTTGTTATTAGTATATCATGACGCTAAATATTTTAGGTTTTTACCTTGTAAACCTCCCCTCATCCTCTCATCCCCTCCCTGAGATTTCTAAAGGCAATAAGGGATGGAAAACCTTTAGGTAATTGGATTCAAATTGAAAATGTTATTGTCACTCACATTTTTCTCATTATTACTCTTTTTAAGACTTAAAATACTGCTGTTCCCCACATGTAAACCACTTACCATGCTTTTTCATGAAGTCATTTTAAAATAGCATATAGGAAAAGTATTTACAGCTCTTAGCCTTTCTTCAGGGTTTCCCATTGCCATAGCAAAGCAAGTCCTGATTAAGAGTATTTCTGTACAAACGGATACTTTTGATCAGATGAATTCACTTTGTGGAATTTTATTATCTAGAATAAAATATATTGCAGATTCCTAGTTTGGGGAAGGGCAAGAATGTTTTATTTTTTCATGCTGTGCACTGAGTCTAAGCAATGCTGGTGAAACTGATGGCATTATGTAGCAGCACCCTAGGCAGACGTTGGATGTCTGAGACAAGTTTACACCACTGAGAATCTTGTAACACTTGCAGAATGGTCAAATACAATGCAGTTCACATCCACGGCAGAGTGAGCAGAGCACCAAAGAACAGCGTGATGTTTGGTCATAATTTCTACAGCTCATGACAGCTCTTCTTGGCTAGTAAAGGACTTTGACAGTCAGAATTGCACGGGGTATTCCTATTGGCTATCCTACCCAGAGACTTTATGTTCTGCTTCCTAAACAAGGCGAAGGATAAGTGTTTTAATTCATTAAGTTTTAAACTCTAGTTGCAGTTTAGTCAGCATTATATTTATAAATGAAAAGCTGCAAGAATAGATGTGTGGGTGAAGCCATAGAACATACTTGCTTGAAATTTTTGAGCAGGGATTATACCAAGGGCCAGAAATGAGATGTGTGGTTCACGGACAGTGAGCGTAACATCCAAGTAGGAGACAAGTTTATAAGGGACATTGGCAATAAACTTATTTGTTGCAGCTTTTCTCCAAGTATTGTAAATACTCTTTCCTGATACTATGTACAGCCTTGGAATAGCACCTTTTAACTAACCCCAGTTGTATTTTGTTTCCAATGTTTTTATATACAACTGTATATATATATGGTGCTCACTTTAGAACAGCAGTGTTGACCATTTATGCTGCATAGTTGTATTATAGCCTTATAGTTGTGTGTGGTTGGTTGAACCTTTGGGTGTACAAATGTTAGTCTGAGTGGTGTCCTTTATCCATTTGTTGATAGGTGAATGATTGTGCATGTGGTGTATGTTGTATTATGTTGTTACATAAAAGGAAGGGCGAGAATAACCACTACATTAAGATAATTATTGGACCAAACTATTTAGAACAAGTAAACAGTTTCTTGTACCCCTTAACGTCTCTTCAAAAGTTATATAGTTACAGTAGTGTATAAATTAAATAGTGTGGAAAAACAATTAGTCTTGTATTTTTCCGTATGTGTGTATATAAATATATATATTTTAAAAAAATGTACCTCTAGCAACTTAATCTGTATTTAAGATGTGACAATCTTGACACAGAATTTTAAGAGTAGCAGTATAAATAAGCAGAATTAATGAGCGGAAATATAAAAATTTCTCACCAAGAAAGAATCCATGTGTGTGTTAAGAGGGTACAGAAATATCAAATGATCTTATTGCTTCTAGCAATGTTTGGCTTTTTCATTGTATAAACATTCATGGTGTGTGACAGAAATGGAAAATCCAGTTAATAAAAGTGATACCTGATTGATGCATAACCTATGTTTTGCACATCAATGTGGCTCTTTCCCCCTGGTGTTCACTGTTCACAGGGCAGCACAAGCTCTGGGCCAAGTCCCCAGACCGCAGATGGCTAGAAAACATCTGCTCCTGAACATTTAGTCTAAAATTGTCAGACTAGAATGGAGAGAAGAACCAGAATGCTCAAATCCAGGTATGTGCTCTCACTGTCATCACGTAATGAACTGTTGTGCAGTTGGGAGAGTAATGCTGCTTATTACTGTATTTTTTCCAAGGTACTGTGCAAAACAGTTTGGAGTGAGGAGGAGGTAGCAGTGCTCAAAAGTGTTTCTGGAACGTGTTCTGCCCGTTCTGTTCCACCAACATGTGCTATATATTATTTATATATATAGTTACATATAGTAAGGTGCATTGGACTGCCTGAGAACAGGTGGCTTCTAGTATCTCCTCATGCATCTTACCACTTTACCCTCAGCAATGTCTCTAGAAATCTGTGGTTGGAACAGTTTAGTTCAGCACAATCTGCTCAGGGTCTTTTGCACTGATTTAAGGCAGAGCCTGTGATTTAATTGCTCATGAAACATGAACTGTAACCAGCCAGAGACTGCATTGGACACAGGGTGTTTGGCACACTTACAGAGAATAATAGCGTTCGCCAGGTTATTCAATTAGATGCCACGGATGTAGGATGGGCTAGTTGTGCAGACTTTTGCAGCTGGGACCCTGTCACTGGTGGTCTTCCCAGCTCTGGTTCATGCAAAATGGGGTGGCAGTGATAGCAGGCAAGGAGTGTCCAGGAAACTCACGGAGCTGTGACCATGCCTAAGCCAGGAAAGTTGTAACACATATCTGGTATTACCCTTCTTGTTTTTAAAACCTCAAGACCAAGCCCTAGCACCTCGGGAGTTGGTACGTGTGGGTCCCATTTCTTTAATGAATTTTTCATCAGCAGATAAAGAAATGTGCTAGCCAGTTACAGGGAAATGCCAATGGCTGGCAATAACCAGAACAGGAGCAAACTGGAATGTCGCAAACATTTGAGGCAATGAAGTCACCCTGACAGCCTTTCCCATGGTTAGGTTTATGTGGATGAATCAGCTCTGTCTTGCCGATTCCAGATACTTGCTTTCAATAAAAGATGCTTTGAGTAATAACACCTTGACATGATTGTACTTGGGAAAACATAACAGTGACTCACTTACTTAGTTGCCTTCTGATTGAAGCTAGCAAGGCTCCCTCACTGAAGTCATGTAGGTCTAGGGGTGAGAGGGACAGACTGCCCTCTTCCTGAGCAATGTCTTTGTAGCTGCTCCTTTCTTGAAACACAGACTCAAGCTATTTTATTTTTTTTCAGTTTACAATTGTCATTACTTGTAACAAGTTGACTTAGTTTGGCCTATCTCTGTATAATACTGACATCAATTTCTAGAAGTTGGGAACGTTGAATTAGTAAATTCTATTATATTGGGGGAGCAGGAGGGGAAGATGCTCCCTCTTTACCTTCCTAGATGGTAGAAGAATTGACATACGAAAAATACACATATTTGATGTGACTTGAAAAGTAGGGGGTTTTGTGAGGACTTCACTAGGTTCTCAGACCTGCTGAGCACTTAATTTTAGCAAACCCTTCTGTAATATCCTCCTGTTTCTTCTCTCTGTCTATGTTCTGGAAGGAAGGAAAGGAAAGGAACTAAGGAAGGAAGGAAAGGAACTAACGAACTAACTGTTTTTCTCTCTGGGCTTTTGTGTGCGCCATATGCCCTCAGCATGAGTGCGTGAGGCCTGAGCGCGGTTTGGCTCAGTGCTGCAGGAAGCTGCAGCTGCTAGCTGGGAGCTAGCAGGAGGGATTGATGAGCTCTCTTACACCATGCCCAGGATGGCTCTCATCATACCTGTGATGACAGATGCCATCACCACTGTGTTTTGTGTCAAGCAGTAGGGTTCAGAGAGATGCTTCCTTTCTAAGGGCATCAGCCATCAGGGCTGACAGGTGAGTCACGAGGCCCTGCCGTCAGCTCCAGTATGATGCTGGCACTAGCCCCTCCAACTACTGTGTGAGGCACGGGAGAGCTTTCCTGGAGAAAGCACAGGGCAGCCTTAGGCATGGGTCTTGCTGGCTTTGTTTATTTGAATAAGGAAGTAAAATCAATTACTGCAAGTCTTCCTGAATGAGATTTGAGACTGATTCCCTCAGATCAAGGTAGGCTAAAATACCCAGATTGCTTGCCTGCTTCCAGAGGACCCTTTCCTCATGTAACAATTGGAGTATTTTCCTCTTCTACTGCTCTTAAGTTCAGAGGAGGTGCTGCAGTCAGGCAATTACAGTTGAAATCTTGAGTCAGCAGGTTCCTTTGGCCCATGCAATTAGACCTGTGGTTCACAATGTACCTGTTGAAAGAACTTCTGTATCACCACCAGTAAATTACTTATGATAGCCCTTTCCTTAAAAACAGCTTTCTTGGTTGTTATTGCTACTCCTAAGATGTGTAAAATTGAAGCCTTATGGACAGGTACAGGCCCCTTCCACACAAGTGTCTTCCCAAACAGGATGCCTCCAGACTCAGTCTAGCTTTCTCCCTAAAGTTTGAGATGAGAAATGAACTTCTTTTCTTTTTTAGACTTGGGCATTGGAACAACTCGTCCTCCCTCAGCCTGCACTTCTAAAAGCGCTGGGACCCAAGGCTGCCTCTCTAGGGGTCTGTCTAGCTGGCTATGAGGCTGTGCCATGAACCTCAGCACCTGTAATGGCAGAGTAAGCCGTGCAACGCCCACTTACACGACCTCTGCATCAGCCCACCACTATTTGGCTGAAGGGCCCGAGTGCCAGCTTCAGCTATCACTGCATAAGAACTGCTCCATGACTCCCAGGAAGACAGAAGACGCTTACTGGGAACCAGATACCTCTGATCAAGGTGGCTTTGTTTCCTTACACTTCCGTGCATGCTCCCCTTTGCCTGTAGTCCCCTGTGCCCCTCTCTACTGCATGCTGAAGAAAACAGAACACTGGCCTCATATGTCAGCTCTGCACCAGGGGAGGGCCTGAGCACAGTGGGCAAACAGTCTCCACTCCTTGAGGACACAGCCAGACTAGGAACAGACATACACATTACACAGCTTGTGAATGGCAGTTACTGGTAAATATTTATTCTTTCTAATATTGTCATCTGACAACAGCTTTGTCTCAGTAGGTTTCAGCCCTAGCATCCCACAATTTTTACAGATGCACTACAGCAGAGAGAAAACAATGCAAAGACATTCAGAAGCACAGAGACAGAAACATCTTTTCTCTCAAAGGAGAAATGAAAATAGATGGCATGAATTTAAACAACCAAAACCCACCCTAAACTCCAATATCAAACTGAAACACAGAGAGACAGTAAAAGGACAAAGAGCAGCATACAGATGAATAGGAGATAAGTTTCAGTTCAGTGACAAAATGTGTTGTGGTAATATACAGGCTCTATTTATGAACAGGCTTAAGTGTATACTTTTTAGGATGGGAAAACTGTCATGATTATATATCATCTGTGATGTTAAAAAAAGAGCTCTTCCAGTATCTAGAACAAACTCTACTCCCTATAAAACAAAGGACTCCCATATTTCTCATTTACCATGTGAAAGGTGCTAACTCCTCCTTGCCCCAGAGAATCCACCTAAAGGACAGTATTATCCCCATTTACAGCTAAGGAAACTAAGCAGAAGCGAAGGGATTTGCCCAAGGCAATGGCAACAGTTAACACTACTCACGTCACTGGGTACTTAAGCCTTAACAGAGATTTTTCCTGTTAGTCTACAGAAAAAAGGACAACCATAAAGTCTGCTTACTTTTTTTCACAATTACAGTTGTGACACAATTCCTTTGCTAACCCATTTTAGAAAATTATTCCAGACATCTGATACAGTTGCCACCAAGAAAATACCTCAACTTTACACTCATAAACCAGTACAAATTAGCAGACTAGCAGAAACCCTTCAAAATGGCTTTGACAGGCTCACGGGAACATATTCCACAAGAGACCCATCCCAGA
This sequence comes from Chloroceryle amazona, assembly GCA_027560015.1. Lineage (NCBI taxonomy): Eukaryota > Metazoa > Chordata > Aves > Coraciiformes > Cerylidae > Chloroceryle > Chloroceryle amazona. Next base: position 30,583 of record JANHFX010017044.1, read on the forward strand.
GATTTTTCTTCTCTTGAATGGTTCTCTCTCTAAAACACTGTTTAAGTAGCATGAGTAAAACCTGAAGAAACATCTACTTCAGATCAAAGGGGGCAGGAAACTGCAAAGCTGGGGCACTTTCATGGAGAATATGCTGGTGTCCCCCCCTCAAGAAAGCCTTGGTTTGGGGAAATCTCTACAAGGCTACAGGGAGGGAGATGTGCTCCCCTCAGAGATGACTTGTGGTTGTTCAGGGTGGAGGCTGTGTAGCCACAACCCTGCCACAGCTTCAGGAACAGGTTGTGAAAGAGCAGCAGCCCCTGATATACCCCTGAAGTAGCAGTAGCATGGGGGGACACAGTGGGATAAGCAAGAACAGAGCTATACAGCAGCTACAGCAGTTTTACTCACTTCCCCAAGGGACTGGAGTTGTTCCTTACTGGGTCGTGCTTGCAGAGTTTCAGAAATGCTAATTTTAAATTCCAGACAGAATACATTTTTTTTTGCTTAGTTACAGTACCCTGCTGTTGGGGCCCTGTTGCAGAAATCTGAAATGTGAAAAGTAGGCAAATACCTTCATTATTGTAACAGCAGATTTTTCCAAACGGAATTTCAGCAAGTATCGCAAATAGGCAAGATACGTCTACCAAAGGTGAAGGTCAAAGCAGGAGGAAATAAACTGTCTCAACGTCACAGGAGCAAACACTGTAGATTTTGGTCCTATTACTGTCAGAAAACAATGAAATATTCAAAAAATTACCTTTTTGTGAAAGAAAAAGTTGTCTAAGAACAAAATCAGGTATTCATTACATACACAAGTACAGGTGTATCAAGTATCGAGTTTAATTGTTCTGTTACTATCAGTTCATTTAACCAGAAGATCCATTCATAGAATATTGCAGTTCAAGAGCCAGGGAAGTAGTATCAAAATCTAATGTAAATGAAAGAATAAATACACTTCATAAATACTGATCAGCAATCTCTCCTTCTGAATGCTTTTTAACAGCTTTTGAAAAGATTTTATCTGGGGCTTATGTAGATAATTAGCACACAGGAATTTATATACATACTTTATAATATTTATGTTCAGCTATTACTCGGGTCATATAGGGAACAATCATGTTTCATTACACAATATATAAAATATTTAAATTAATTTGCTATGTGCAAACAGCAGCTAGTAAGTCTTTGAAATAGTACAGGATTGATTATCTGTTGTAATAAAGGAACAAAATGGGGAGTAACCCCAAAAGGACAGTACACTGTGAATTAAAGCCTAGTCGACCTTGCAGTTGAAAACTCTAGTTGGCTTCTGGGTGCTTACTCACAGGTTCTGTTGTCAGTCACATGAAGCACAGTTGAGTCCAGCAGATTTCAACCAGACCTAGCACAAGCTAGAATGCTTTATTTGGTATCAACTTCACAAACTGTTGCATATAAGAAACAAAGAGAGCAGGAGAAAATAACTCTTTTTGCTGTGTCTGGCAGTATCATATAAGCAGGTGCCACCTACTGAATAGATAGATGGCAGAGTGCACACTCTTGAGAGCTACACACCACCATGCTCAACAAGTGCCTGCATTCACGTGCAACTGCTTGTCATCTTCATTCCTTCATGTTTTATGCTTTCAGTGACTCAGAAGCAAGCTTCATTTGCTGTGAAAGGAAAAAAGAAAAGGTACAGTAAAGGCAGTGGTGGCATTGACAAATTACACAAAACTGCAAAATCTGAAAGCAGGAAATTTCTGAATCCAACTGAATATTAAAACTAGACCAAAAAAAATGATCTCATGCTTTGGTAGTTAAGAACACAAGTCTGTTATGCTTGACTTCTACAAATGACACTTTTAACAGAGTTACTGCTTTTCCCACCAAAAGATTCAGCAAATGATGATGCAATTGGTATATTAATTAATTATTTTCATGATAAATAATGTCTTACGCTGAAATTATTGGGTGCAAGAGATTAAAAACCCCTTCTCAGATTCATGACCAGATGGAGCTCCCACACAAACATGCAGCTGTGCAGGTGTCTGGCTGCAGGGAGTGCCTGAGCTTGTCGCTCATACCAGAGGGCAGCAGACACACCCCTGTGTGTGGGGTGAGCAAGGGAAGGATCTGCTCAGTCTGGTGGCAGAGTAGGAAGAGGAGTTGGAACAGTTAAGGAGCACCAGGGAGTGTGAGAGGGAGAGATCAGTGGAGCCACAGCCCGAGGCACAGGCAGCAGCTGGAGGCTCCACAAGAAGCAGAGGATCCCCTCCCCTCTTGCTACTGGGCAGAAGGAGGGGACTTAGACTAAGGGAACACAAACATGTCCCTCCTTGGGGAGGCAGGTGAATCCCCTCCTGGACTCCCTCACCTTCCCGGTTACCCTTGCACAACAGGTATGGAGCTCTGGAACTTGAAGGCCAGGGAAATAAAAATGTAGCTGAAGGTCCATCTGAGGGGTTGCCTGGGGTGCATTAGGGCTGCTTTTGTTAAGACAAAAAGGAGAGTAACTGTCATGGATGATGACACTCAAAGAGTGGCAGTCAATGGCTCAATGTCCAAGCAGTCACCAGAGATGAGCAGCATTCCTCAGGGATCAGTACTAAGACCAGTGCCGTTGGTGACACGGACAATGGGATTGAGTGCACCCTCACTGAATTTACAGACAAAACCAGTGGTTGACACCCTGGAGGGAAGGGGTGCCATCCCGAGGGACCTGGAAGGGCTTGAGAGGTGGGGCCATGACAGCCTCATGAAGTTCAACCAGGCCAAGTGCAAGGTCTTGCACCTGGGGTGAGGCAATCCCAAGCACAAATAGAGACTGGGCAGAGGAAGGAGAGAGAGCAGTCCTGAGCAGGAAGACTCGGGGGTGCTGGTTGATGAAAAACTCAACATGAGCGGGCAAGGTGTGAGTGCACCCCAAAAAGCCAAGCACATCCTGGGCTGCATTAAAAGAAGCGCGGCCAGCAGGTTGAGGGAGGTG
>JANHFX010017046.1:4718-18124 GCA_027560015.1 Chloroceryle amazona
ATCGTGAGCAGAAATTGAGTTGAATGAGAAGACAGATGCGTCTCAGAATTTCCAAGCGTAAATTAGTTTGAATGGATCCCCTAAGTTTCCTCCTTCTTCTCGTGGAGGAGGAAGGCTCTCCCTGGTCCTCCTTTCACTATTAACATATTTATAAAAAGATTTCTTGTTGTCTTCAACCACAGAAACTAGATTAACTTCTAGCTGGGCTTTGGACTTTTTAATCTTGTCCCTGCATAGCATCAGAATGTTTCTAGATGTGGCCTGTCCCACATCTTCCAAAGGTGGTAAGAATCTCCTTTTTTTCCTGTTCTGCAGTCAGAGTTTCCTGTTCAGCAAGGCCGGTCTTTTCTGCTGCCAGCTTGACTTGCAGCACAAGGGTACAGCTTGCTCCTGCACCTTTAAGATCTCCTTCTTAAAGAGTGTCCAGCTATCCTGGACTCCTATGCCCCTTTGGTTTTCTTCCCAAGAGACTCCATCAAGCAGTCTCCTGAACAAGTCAAAGTCTGGCCTTTGGAAGTCCAAGGTGTCAATTCTGATGCTTCCCCATCCCCTCTTCACTAAGAATAGAGAACTAAATCATATCATGATCACTGTACCCCAGCTAGCTTCCCACTGTCACATTACCCACCGATCTTTCTCTGTTTACAGAAAGCAGGTGTAGCAGGGCACCCTCCCTGGTAGATTCGCTCACCACCTGTGTAAGAAAAATTATCCTTGACACACTCTAGACCTTCCTGGACCATTCCCTCTCTGCTGTTTTGTATTTCCAGAAAACATCTGGGAAGTTGGAGGTCCCCCACAAAAAAAAACCATGGCAAGCAAATGTGATACTTTTCCCAGCTGCTTGTAGAATTTTTCGTCAACCTCTCTGTCCTGATTGGATGGTCTATAACAGACCCCTACCATAACATCAGCTTTGTTGTCCACCACTCTGATTTTGAGCCATAGACACTCAACTGTATCATCATCATAATTAAGTTCTCAACATTTGTAACAGTTCCTTACATAGAGGGCCACCCCTCCACCTCTCCTACCTTGCCCTATATCTCCTGAAGAGCTTGTAGCCATTTAGAGTGGTACTCCAGTCATGGAAGGCATCCCACCATGTGTCTGTGACAGCTTCTATGTCGTAGTTTCCCTGGTACATCATAGCTTCTAGTTTCTCTTGCTTCTTGACCATGCTATGTGCATTCACATAGCCACATGTCGAGTGGGCTAACATTCCCGACACTTTTTTTACAGGTGGAGGCCATAATTCCTACCCATTCTCAGGTATTTTCATGGCTTCCAACCTGCCAATAACTCTTCCATCTTTGCTGTCCCATATATCTTCAGCCTCTACCCTCACTGAGATGGTAGTATATGAGTCCTGGCTGGTACTCCCTTCTACACACCCTGGCATGCTCCCCTGGAATCCTATCTAGCACATCCTGTTGCATCCCCTTCCCCCTTCCACTCTAGTTTAAAGCCCTATCAGTGAGCCCTGTTAACTCCTGCCCCAAGATCCTTTTCCCCCTCTGAGACAGGTACATCCCATTTGCTGCCAGCAGGCCTGGAGTCTTGTAAAGTGTCATCATCAAAGAACCCAAAGCCCTGCCAATTCACAGCCATAAAATCTTGTAAGAGAACTATATTCATAAAAAGTGGTTTTACAATGAAGACAAATATTCAGTACTACCTGGTTTATTCCCTCTAAAATAACTATTGCACAGTTGTGAGGTCATTGCTTTTAGAAAAGGTATTTTCTAAAGCAATGCTTTTTTGTTTGCTTAATCAGCTTTTAGAAAATTCTCTTAGGGGAAAAAGCTCAAATAATCTGAATTCCTCTAGCAATCAGTTAGCTTTCAATCATTAGCAAAGACTAAGTTAAACGTGAAAACTGATGTTTCCCTCCCCTTCTCTTAGTGCAGCATAAAGCAGGTAAGCAGTACTTACTCTTTTTCTCCAGGTAGGCTTGAGGATGGTGTCAGTCAAAAGGTACTTAAGTGAAAATTGAGAATATTAAAGTTTTTGTAATCAAAATTAAATGTTTGGATTTTTTTTAATTGCCTTATGTCAGAATATTTATAACTATTAAAATGCTAATTCTCAGATTTAAAAAAAACTAAAATGCCTTCTATAAGTAAAACTGAACATAAGATTACTCCTCCTATATAACAATAAAGTGTTTTGCATATATCCCACTGATACAAATGTTCTAATCTGTGCTCACCAGTTTATGGCTTTTTTGCAAGTAGGCTGCATATAGGAACTAACCACCATGATCTCTACTTGTCCACTCAGAATAGAAGTTGGTACATTTTGCCTTTTACTTCACTGTTGGAACAGTACTGGAATATCATTTTGCAACTCTGATGTCTATTTGCAAGCATCTTCACACTCTTAAGCCTGAAAAGTCTTTTAAAGACAGCAGTCTCCACTAATTGCAACTTCAATACCTCTTATAAAAGTAGATGCTGAAAGTTACACCCCGGAAAAAGAGATGCAAGCCAGGCTATCATAACCAATGTTTGCCTGCTCATAGTTGAATGCACCATCTTTTCCCACAGTATCATTTTCCTGCAATGCAAGGTACAATTTATCCACTGGTTTGTGGATTAGTTTTTCCACCATCCCCATGGAATTCAGGAAAAAGTAAACCTTATGCACCTTCCTGAAATCCTTCAGTTAGACTGCACCAGAATAATCTACCACTTCCTCCACTAAAATCACATGCAGAGCAGTGCCATGTAACAAAATCTACAGATCTGTCTATATGCTGTCTTAGGTCATTCAGTAGGTTCTAGACCTGGATGTATTCACTCAAATGTGAAAATCTCCTCTATCCCCTCTACTTTCCAACGGGAAATGCAGCAGATCATTCCAGGACAATATGTATAGGACAAGAAATGATAGAGGGACACAAGCAAGTACCAGAATACAGGAAATTGCATCTATACATGGTATTACTTTTGAAATACAGATGTTCACAACAGGACTGTGTTCACACATAAGAGAACCTCCTTACAGAAAACAAGAGAGAATGAGAAATTTGTATTTGATAATTTAGGAAGCAATGGACAAAAACACTAAACAGAGAAAAGGCATAACATCTTATATGAGTTACAGAAGCATGATGCTGAGGACCTTAAAAAATAGCTTATCCAACGCAACAGAAAAAGGGGAAGACAATGAAAACAATCAATGTAAAGTATCAGGTAACAAGACTAGAGAAAAAACCTCTTCATTTTTAGGAAGCAGCACATAACAAAATAAGAAAAACACTGCAGTTACTGAGAAGCAAGGCTAACGCCAACATGTGTATTTCAATTGGGAGAGCTGATAAAAAGACAACCTATCTGATGCTAGGAAGAAAAAGTTAAATGAACAATCTATGTGTATTTACATTGAGATGCTAACAAAGACCCAAAGATAAAAAGCTTACTTTAAGCTTTGTGCTGTATAATTGAAAGAATGAAAAGTACACGTGCAAATTGCATTTCAGCTCCTATGTAAAACCAGTTTGGAATTGGCAAAGATTGTGACTATTCAGCTAGAATAAAAGCAAGTGAAAAACCGCAGCCAAGTTTCAAGAAGTGCACATCTTAAAATAGTTTTTCTAAAACATTTAACAAATGACAGATCCAAACTGTAGAGGAATTATGTCCCCTCCCTACACAATTTTAAATGGCTGAAAACATGGTAATTTATGAAAAAAGAACATAAACATAATAGCTAGTGAAGTACCATAGAGATCATTTTAAACTTGTATTCTCTATGGTGAATACTATTTAAAATGCTCAGTGGAAAAAAATTCTCTACCGGTTGAATCAAAAAGTGTTTTATCAATGAGTAAGATGCTTGGTAAGAATTTTAACAGATAAGATAGGTCTGAAAACATGGTCTTTTATGCCCTATTAAATACTGAGAGGTAGTCAGGTTAGCATATTTACTTCGAGTCACTGCTCATTTTTCAGAATACAGCCTGAACACTGTTATGGTCAGCTCCTCCTTGTATCCTTCCTTGACATCATCTTCTCTGAATAAGCATCACCACTGCATTTTTCTTTAGTGATTTTTTTTTTCCTTTCCCTGAGTTTTGAGTACAAGCATCAAAATCCTCCCTTTGCTTAGGAACTGTCCCTTCTTATTGTTTCAAACACATTTATCACAAGCTATGTCTACTAGTCTACTACTCTAGATTACTGCCATGGCTCAACCTTGGCTCGCTGTTAGACCTCTAGCCAGCCGCTCTCCCACTCCCCCTCCTCAGCTTTACAGGGTGAGAAATAAGCTGAGAAACTTGCAGGTCAAAATAAAGGACAAGAAGATTACTTACCTACTGTAATCATGGTCAAACCAGACTCAATTTGGTGAAAATTAATTGTCAATTAGAGTTAGATGGTGAGAAACAAAGAAAATTAAAACCAGGGGCACACTGGGATGGCAAGTGAGGGCCACGGTCCACTACGCTTTACCTCTGCTCAAGGGCAGGCTCTCTACAGGCTGCAGACCTTCAGGGCATATCCAGCTCCTATAGTAGATTCCTCCACAAATTTCAGTGTGGGCATCTGGTCTGCTGTGATCCTCTCCAGAAGCTGCAGGGAAGTTCCTGCTGCACAGTGCTGTCCTCCACCAGCTGTTGGAGTTCACTGCTTGGTGCCTAGAGCACCTCATCATCATTCCCCCCCCCAGTGAGATCCCACCTCAGTGATCACAGGGCTGTTTCTCACACTTTGCTCTTTTTTCTCTTTCTTACACACTGCTGAGCAGCATTTTTTCCCTTTATGTTTACCTCGAGGTGCCACTGCAATGGCTGAGAGGCTCAGCTGTGCCCTGAAGTGGGCCCACTGGAGCCGGGGGGGAATCAGCTACATCTGGGCAACCTCACCTCTCCTCACAGGGGCCACTCAGCAGACCCTACCCTTGACATGTACACACAGTGTGACTATAAAAGTCCCTCAAGATCCTTTTGTCTCTACAAGTTATTTTTGAAGATAGTTGGCTTTATAAGCATAAATATTAGAGTTACTAGAAGCAATCAATTATGCAAAGTTTAAATATCATTAACTACCCTAGATCTAACCCACAAGTGGAGCAACTTACAGAAAGCATACTATGTTTATAATACATTTTATTAAAAATGCACTGAAAACCCTAGAAGCATTGCAAGCTCTAATTCACTTTATTTGTAATATTTTCCTATCTCCTGTAACACAATCCAAGTAGCTCCCACATACCTGGGGAATCAGGGTCTGCCAAAATTCACAACACAGATCTGTGGTTTCCCTTTCTGAATTCCGAAACCCAGGCAAAACCTAATAGAAAGACTGGAACAGGATGTCTTGCCTTTCCTTGCTGTTATTCTTAAGCAGTAAGAATCCACTTTTTAGTTACATTGTCTGGCTGTGTTTTTTTAATTTTGCAATTTATTTGCAAACAAGCAAGTAAACAAAACAGCTTTATGACTACCACAACAGTGATGAGCCTTTTAGGTGGCAAAACATGGGATATCTAATAATTTGCTCATTATTGCATTAAAAACTTCCTCACAATGGTACACTTATGTAGAAAAATCCTAATAGGCTTAAGATGTTTTTACATTCTTTGCTACTAAGATATTTCACTTCAGGTCTTGGGATACTTGCCTTTCAAAATGCCTTTTAACACTGCTTTTTCTTTTAAAGAATAATTTTCCAAAACCTAAAGTAGATGCCCATGCTATGCAAACTTTAAAATTACCTTGGATTAATCCACTGCAAAGCAGCACTAATCAGAGAATCACCCTTTTAAGTTTGGAATAAGTATATGTTACATGTGTTACTTTAGCAGTAAACCTACATTTAAAAAGCAAGCCCGGTCAATTTCTGCACACCCAGAAGAAAAGTTCAGATGTAGGAGTGATCATATAAAAGTAATTTTTAGTGGGTTTGGTGTGGTGTTTTTTTCATTTGTTTGTGTTTGTTGTTGTTGTTGTTTGGCTTTTTTTTGTTTGTTTTTGGTGGGGAATCAGCTATTCTACAGCTGTACAGTACTCTGTTAATTAATATTTAATCCAATTCGCTCCCTGTCAATAATATGGAATTTCTATGTAGTATCAAGTCATGCTTTATTGGTTTATGTGTAAACACACCTCTGATACATGCTATTCCCAACTGATTAGTGAAAAACCAATGACTTTTAATAGCAAGACCTAGAGTAAAACAAATGTGCATCTAAACTTTGATGAAGACATGGAATGGCACTGTGTTATTAGAAGAAATAGGGGCAAGATTGAAGTAGTTGTAAAATGTCATGGACACAGCCATTGCCTAAAGTGACCCACTAGTGACTGTGGATACCCTATGTAAGAGCTCCATGGATAAGTGATGGATTATTAATAGATTTAGATAAGCACCATGAGAAATCAGGACATAACTAATGACCCTGTCCTGTTTGAGCACAGCCTGAAGAATCCTAAAGTTTACTGAAGTCATATCAACTTGTCTTTAGAGTTAACTATCAGCTAATGACTCCATGATATGAGATACTAGAAATTGAAGCATACATGTTGCTTCACTAGGAGCCAAACCAGAGAACTGGCTGCCCTGCAGAAAAATGTGTATCATGCTTCTCAGGTACCCGTCTGGAGCAAAACATCTGCATTATCCACCAACACCATGCAACAGCCATAGGGGAAAAAAAAAAAACAAAACCTGACTTATATAGCTTGGAAAAACATCAGCTTCTAACTGATTTGAAATAAGCAAGTTAAACTCCTTAGGAATCCTATCAGACAGAGCAAGAAGCTAGAATTATTAATTAGGCAGGAATCAAGGCAACTTTGTACCAGCTTTGGAGAATGCAGAATCCACTGTGTCACTTTTTAAAAGTTTTTAAGACAGTCAAATATAGAAGCAGGAATTGCATAAACATTTGCACCCTTAAAAATCACTATCTGTGTGTTGATTAGTTTTGCTGAATTTCATATGTTCTGCAGTGTGACACAGAATACACAAAAGCTGTGCATATACTAGCAGCAACAGTACAATATAGATTTCATGAGAAAACCATAAGGCAAGACCCAGAGAAGACAGTCTTAAGACAAAAGCCATGCTTTGCAGCACTACATTGAGATGGTAGAGAGAGTAGTGCACCCTGGACTTAGACTCATGGTAATGGGAATGGAAAATTGCCAGCCTGTGAAAGCAGTGAAGCTGCAGCTAAAGCAGAGGCCTGATGTACCAGTGAAAAGCATTAAGATTTAAGATCGGTTTGAAGCCAAAACATAAGCAGCTTAATATGGTACAACTGTATAAGCACTTCTATACATGCAGTATTAACTTTGCTAGCAAGAGGCCTTATGCCAACTATTCATGGCCGCAGTCCTGATCTGTAAGGTTCATTATCATCTTGTTATGAAAACTGTCTCTGTGAACTAGACCTTGGTACCAGGTGTTTCTTGTTATGATGTACAATTTAAGCATGAGATAAAGACCCTGATAATATGGACAAAGACTAAAAGCAGAGGCCCCAGAACTGTAAGCAACTCATTAATGGTCAGTTACTGGTCAGTGAAAAAGCACAAATCCCAGAGCTAGAAAGGCTGATTTCGCCTTAAGTTGGAACAGCTGCACAGGTGAAAGAAACCCAGAGTTAACAGGGCAAAGCACCTGTGTAGCCTTGAAAAACACCAGCATCACACCACATGTAGTCCAAGACCAGGAGCCTCAATCATTTTCCAAAATGTAATTATAGAAGATCCTAACTTGAGGGGGGAGAAAGAGGGGAAGGTTGGCAGAAGATGCCTACTTCAATTCTGTCCCTGTTCTGTCATCCACCTCCCCCTACCCCTTATTGAAGGGCCAAGATCTACCTTGATCTCAGCAACTAGGACTACCAAGAACAAAGTTCTCAGGCTATGTGGTACTGGCTACCTGGTACTGCATACTAACTGCTAATTTTGTATCTAAGTCAGATACAAGATTGTCTGCTCCGAATACATAATGTGTAAGGACTAACATATAGTGATAATGAAGAATGTGTAAGAACCAGTTATAAACACAAGGCATATTGTTAATTAATGTCAGACTAAAAGCTTTCATTCTAAATTAACTAGTTCGTCAGTCAAAATGCTGCCATGCTCTCTAATTTCACATATCTAATTATGTGCATGTACATATATACATGCAGATATATTTAGTTGTGAAAGAGCTTAAAAAGAGACCTTAAAAAAAGAGCAACTTTTCTGCTTATGTGAAGTTAGAGCGCTGTAATGGCAGCATTTTGACTGACGAACCAGTTAATTTAGAACTTCAGAATGAAAGCTTTTAGTCTGACATTAATTAACAATATGCCTTTTGTTTATAATTGGTTCTTACACATTCTTCACTATCACTATATGTATTAGACACTGGTCACAAGACAATCTGGGTTAAGTGCCTGAGACATGAGGTAGCAAATTCTGTTGCACCTGGTCCTCTTTGAACTGATTAACAGTGGACACATGTGCCAAAGAGACTACAAGTGGCCAAATTATTTTATCTAATCCACACTGCTAGAATTCATGAGGAACATGGCAAAAGCAGCAACTGAAGTGTATGCCTGAAGGAGGCAGCAGAAAGATGAACTAGAAGAAGCAGAAAACATTCAAACAGTAACCGCTGAATAACTATTCCAAGTTTATCAAAAGAATCAAAAGGCTGGTAAATTAACAACTCCAGGAGGCAGCAGAGCAGGAGATGGCCTGGTGTAGCTGTGCATTAGTAGGTAAGAGTATTCTGATCTTTTTACTTCACATACTAGGGATGTATATCAGAAAGTTAAATCTGGTATTATACAAATCCTCAATAAAGATGTTCAAAATGTCATTAGCAGCTATCAAGACAGATACTGAACAGAAAGTTGCCCAGCAGGGCTGCTGAGCAACACTACAAAACCAGAGAAGGGTGACAAATGAACAAAATGTAACCATGAACAATAAACCAACTATAAATCAATCTTATGAAAATGGACAAATTCAGATTGGGCAAGAATAAGGATTGTAGATTCCACAGAAAAAAAAAAAGGTATAAAATTGTATCTTTAACACCAAATGCAATCACTGGAAATATTTATCACATCTGTGAGAAACGCTCCACAGCATGAAAATGCTCTAATATAAATCATGGGCAGGAATTATGATCCTGAAGTGGATGTCAGATCATGAACACTGTTAAGACTTAATTAATGCTGTTTAAAAAAATGTCAAGTGGGAGAATGATATTCTAATTGATAATGAGAAGTTGACTGAAGTACTGTTGGATTACAGCCCTAATTTCAAGTGTGTGGTAACACAAGATTATATTGAAGTATTAGTATTGCTGATGAATTCATCATTAAGTAATCCTAAAATACTTGGCTAATGCACTGATATTTTTTTTTCCCCACATCTTAATCACTGTAGAATTCTTCATTGTGGTATGAAGAACAGTCTCACCTGTGCTGATCTGGATGCATAATTTTCCACTTCTTACTATTTCCTCAATACATGCTACAGAAGAAATCTTCCATTTTTGCACCCTGCCAAATAATTGCTTTCTGCTTGCCAAGGATATTAGCACACTATATCACTTTGATAAATACAGGGCAACATTTTGCTATTTCCACTCTGAACATCAACCCCATCATTGCTGGTTCTAATAACTCAAAGACAGGTACAAATTTGTACAGAGGATGTAAAAGAAAAATAATTGTCCAGAAGAATCTTGTGTTCCAAGCAACTTCTGTGTGTGGCACCCTCACCGGCACAGTGTGATTATCTCACAGGCATCAACACCTTTTCTCTCCCTCACTCTCCTACTACTCTTTGACACTTTCCTCTCCAGAATACAATCACATCAGACATTTCACATCCAAGTGTAATTCCTGATTACATGTGCCTCTGTCTAGAATATCCACTCAGATTTCTCTCCCATTTCTCTCTACCATTTCCCATAGTGGAAAAATCTCCCAAGGTTTTCCACCAGTCTGCATTTAGCTGATTGTTTAAATCACACACCAAAGCCTAAAAGTACTAATTGCCATGTGTCCTAAATGAAGCCCTATCTAGTTTGGGCTTGTAGTCTAGGTCTTCATTTGCTCAGGTTGTCCTTTTAGCAGCAATTACATCTGAAAAAGCAATTTATCAAATTACAGAAGAGGAATTATTTAATTAAATGCTCATCACTTCATACTAAACCAGATTGTTTTCCAACCTCAGAGAGATGGAAACAGCATTTTCCCATGCAATTAGCAATTATTACAAATTTACTGTTACAGCATTTCTGCCCAGGGCACAGATTTGTAGCTTAGCCACTTAAATAAGCTTTCATCAGCTAAGAGCTATCAGTTCCCATTCAATTTAACTAGCAACCTATCAGTAGACAAAAGCTGCAATAACTTTTTTTTTTTAAATCATAAGCAGTTCTGTGAGCAAGTTTGGAGAAGCAAATCCAAAGTTTACCCACATTAATGTGCCAAGTGGGTCTACTTCCATGCCCTACCACTCCAATTGTTTCTGAAATACTGCTACAGTTCACATTGTATAAAACTCAAAAGAAACACACCAACCTGCTGTTAATGTAAAGGTACATTTTTGAAAATCTGTTTTGCAAGCCATGATTCTTCACACTAAAAGTGTTTTAAAATATACTGAGAATATTTGTCTAGCACTAACATCTCCTTTAACTAAAAATGCACATCTTTAGTCTAAAACTTATATATTTGTAGAGTTTAAAGTTTCTGTGGAAAAAAAAAGCTCACACAAGAATTTTCTGTATCTGTTTAAATTGAGAAATACATGAAGTGTCCTCTGTTAACTTTTCAATCTATTTTTAAAAATGTCAATCTGTACTTTCTCTCATAAGTTCCCAATTACTAATGGTGGCCATTGTGGTACTATAAACAAACCAGAAATACTGCTAGAGTAAGGGTGGCTGTTCAACTAACTGCATCTTTAAAAAGTGGGGCAATTTTTAATTATCAGTGGGTAATTACTGGAAAGAACCATTTCACTTTCTTCAGACTATATGTAAAGAAATTAGAATCTTAAAATTGTAAATTTCCAGTTTAGCTCTTTCATTAAGGGGTTGTTGTTCTTTTTGTAAACTGAAACTAACACATTTACCCTAGCCCTAAATTTTAACGTGAATATATATTAAGTTCTTCGCAATAGCAATTTACTGTTATTTAGGGAAAAAAAAAAAAGGTGTGAACATACTAAGCTGTCTGTTAGGCAGACTGCAGCTTGCTGTCTTCTTGCCTATCCTGAGCTCTAGATATTCACAATAGATACTCAAGAAATCCACCCTTTCAGAAGTCTGTTCTGAAGGGGAATGGCTTGCAACTTGTATATTAATATAAAACAGCACTGCTTCCTTCATTAAGCAACAGTGCTTTGTAATTACTGTTTCTGAAAAAAACCCAAAACACAGTTTACCAAAAATACTTCCATTATGCAAACTGAATTTATTGCTTAATCTTGGTCCAGGCATTTCCACAGAACGGTCTAAATATCTCTAAATATCAAAACCAAAACCAAAGTGTTTTAAGGAACCCAAACTGATAACCAATAGCATGTTTCCATTAAGATATTGACATGAGTATGAACCATCACAGTACAACCAAATCCAAGGAAAATGACTGCATCACAGTTACTGCATTAGAAATCAAGAAAATTTGCTACATCGGTTATATATATAGAAAGGAAGATGAAGACCAATAAAAGGATTAAAAAATGTCAAGTATGAATCCTGTATGAAGAAAAAAAGGTTAAGTTAGAACATAAGATTTTGGAACACTTCCTGTATAGTCAGTGTCACCTCTAGTGACAAAAAAACCCAAAGCTTACACATAGCTGAGTTTAAGCATTCTTAAAATTTATGAAGCATGACATTTCTCTAAGCATTTTTCAAGATTCTCCATATGGATGAGTTTCTTGAACAGACAAATCCCTTCTGGAAAAATCCCAGAATTCATGAGATAAACACCTGTTTAAGAATTTCTAAACAGGTTTGAAAATCTGTTAATATAAATTTACACCAGGATTAAATCAGTGCTGGTCTTTCTGGGAGACTGCATGAAGTGGAGAGGCATAACAGATGACATAGCAGATGACCTCAAGGGCTCCTTTCCAGCTTAAGTTATTCTACATATACCATGGTATTCTTGATGTATCACACTGCATGAGTTAGTGCAAGTCACTGTACAAACACAGCAATGGTGCTATTAACACAGACACAGTAATCAAGGCAAGGACAGTACAACTTCCATGCCAGCTTGCATGGAAGTTGAACTTCCAGCTCTTCAAAGCATTACTGTTCATTCTTTTAATACAGATCTTCCAGCTCCAAAGCTGAACCCCATAGATCCACCACTGTAAGACTGCTATCAATAACTGCTTCTAATCATGTTTCACAGAACACGCCATTGAATGTTTGACTTCAGGAATGAAAGAACTATAATGCTGTATCTTTAATGAAGGGTACCTTTAATAAAGACCAGCTGGCACTGACAAGCAATTACAGCAGTAATTCAGGATGTCCAGGCTAGATTAATAGAACCACTATCTATTATATTCCAAACCACTTGCTATTATATCCCCAAAGCCATGGCAGTCAGGTGAAGTCCCCACTGACTGGAAAAGGGGAAATATAACCCCATATTCAAAAACGTAAAGGTGGATGAACCTGGGAACTATAGGCCACTCAGCCTTATCTCTGTGCCTGGAAAGATCATGGAGCTGATCCTCCTGGAGGCACTGCTGAGGCAGATGGATAGCAATGAAGTGATTGGCTACAACCAACATGGCTTCACCAAGGGCAAATCATGCCTGACTAAGCTCGTGGCATTCTATGAGAAGGTCACAACATCAATAGATGGGTGAAGAGCAACCAATGTCATTTACCTGGACCTGAGCAAAGCCTTTGACATGCCACATGACATTCTGGTCTCCAAGCTGGTGAAATATGGGTTTGATGGATGGACAGTTCAGTGAATGAAGAACTGGCTTGATGGCCACTCCCAAAGACTGGTTGTCAATGGTTCCATATCCAAGTAGAGGCCAGTGACCAGTGGAGTCCCTCGAGGATCAGTACTGGGACCAGTCTTGTTTAACATCTTTGTCAGTGACATGGACACTGGCATTGAGTGCACCCTCAGCAAGTTTGCTGATGACACCAAGCTGTGTGGGGCGGCTGACACTCTAGAGGGAAGGGATGCCATCCAGAGGGACTTCAACAGGCTGGAGAGGTGGTCCCATGCCAACCTCATGAAGTTCCACAAGGCCAAATGCAAGGTCCTCAGTTTGGGTCGGAGCAATCCCAAGCACAAGTATATGCTGGGCAGTGACCAGCTCAAGAGCAGCCCTGAAGAAAAGGACTTGGGAGTACTGGTGGATGAGAAGCTCAACATGAGCCAGCAGTGTGCTC
>JANHFX010017047.1:0-16128 GCA_027560015.1 Chloroceryle amazona
AGGGTTGTGAGGCACTGGCCCAGGCTGCCCAGGGCAGTGGTGGAGTCCCCATCCCTGGAGGGGTTTCAAAGCTGTGGCGATGACGTGGTGGGGGATGGGGTTTTGTGGTGAGTTGGCGATGGGTGCGTTCTGCTGTCCGTGGCAATGCTGGGTTTTGTTGTACGGGGTGTAGAGACCAGTTGGGTTTTCTAGGTTTTAAACGGTGCTGTTTTTCAAGCTGCTGCTGAAGGAAACGCACTTCTGAGCGGGGTTCTGTGGTATATCGAACTGGTTTGCGATAGAGATTGGTTTCCTGAGCGATAAAAGGCAATTATTTCTAGATGTTAGATAGCTGGAGATTTATATTTCTCGTAAAGTGAGTTTATTTGACTTTCCGCTGGTGAAAGCAAAAGCTCTTGCTGATGATGGCCACAAGCTAATATTTTACAGCGGTTACTCGGTGCTTTTTCAGGCAGTAAAAGCCGGATCTCAGTTCAACTGTTCAGACAGATCTGAAATAGTAAACTGTCTTCCCAGGCAGGGTAAGAGGGAAGCAGAGCCTTTGTCAAGCTAAGCCTGGATTTGCTTGTGAGACTTGGGTTTCAACAAAGAAAGGTATTGACAGACTTTGCCCTCACTTCACTCCTGGAAGCTCCCAGCAGCTCCCAGCAGGGCGGTTGGGTTTGCTGGCCTTGGTGGGTCGCTGTGCCCCCAGAAGGGACCAGGGGCTGGGGAGCTGCCCTGCCCTCCCAATCCCTCTCATTCCCCAAGAGAGGCTTGGGCATCAGAGCACCCAAGGAGGTTGATGTGGCTGTGTCTTTGCTGGCAGCAAATAATTTTTTTTTCCCCTTTGTGTTCTAGGACTTAACTGCTACGGGGAGGGGGGGGGGGCATCCTTTCTAGGGGGGTAGCCCGCTGCTGCTTCTGTTGCTGGTTTGATGTCAGCTACAGCCTTCCAGTGCTTAAGTCCTACCT
Organism: Chloroceryle amazona; assembly: GCA_027560015.1. NCBI lineage: Eukaryota > Metazoa > Chordata > Aves > Coraciiformes > Cerylidae > Chloroceryle > Chloroceryle amazona. The sequence continues at coordinate 955 of JANHFX010017047.1, forward strand.
GATATTTTTGCAGTGCTCTGCTTGCCTTCGGTGACAGAAGCGATCTCTGATAAGATATCTTTGCGTTGCAAAAGAGCTTCGGGGGGGGGGGAAAAGCCCCAAAGAGTTACTCTCGCCGCCTGTGTCTGAAGCTGGCCTGGCTTGTGCAGTGTGTCTCGGGGGACGCTACATTTTTAATGTTGTTTCTGTAACTAAAGCAGCCTGTCAGGGATGCGACTATCAAGTTGCCGTTAGATTATTTGGCGCTGCCGACAGAGTAATGCCAGATACTGCGAACGTCCTCTTAGCAGCGAGCAGAAGTTTTATACCTGGCCTTGTTAATAGAAGGCTGCTTTTCTTGGTAGCTGTTACACCTCAGTGTCTTGCTGCTGACTCTCGATGTCCTTGGATGACCGTCCTGTGCCTCAGTGTCCCTGCCAGGGCTGAAGGGAGGCCCGGTACTTCCCTGCGTCACAAGGATGATAAAACTTCCCAGCTCAGTGCCTTGCTGAGGCCCTCATGTGGGTGTTGCTCTGGAAGTGCATACTGGTGGTGTTGGGCTCGGAGAGCCCTCTCTTCACACTGATACCATCCTACCGGCATGCTCTCAGGACTCCTGTTTGTCTTTGCAAGGTTTCCTATTCCATACGTGGTGGTTTTTTTTTCTTTTTCCTTTTTTTTTTCTTTGTAGGAGCATAAAAACCTCTTGGTGAAGTACTAATCAAGTATATTACTTTTCTGAAAGAACCGGCACTTCTGATTTTTTGGTTTGATCAAATTAGTCATCTTTATGAGCAGATTTGTGCAGCATAGGAATTTTTGAATGATGGGCCATCTCTCCTGCGACTCCACAAGCGGCAGCTCGTTAACTTGTCAGGCTTCATTGTTGCTGTGTAAACTCCTCTAATGGATTTTCCGTGTACAAAGAAAAATCAAGCAGGCTGTTTTTGCCTCGTTTTCCTTCACAACCGCTGTTTGCTGCTATTCTGTGTGTTAGGTCACTGTCCTCTTTTTGTGGGGAAGGAAAATAATTTTCACTGTGGCACTCGGTGCCGCATCACAGGGCTCTGTGATGGTCACCTGGGGTTGGCTTTTTTTTATGTTCAGACTGTTGGAGACTTTTCCTTTGAGGAGCTGTTTTGCCTACACGTTGGAGGCATAGTGACAGCAGGCAAGGAGGGAAGCAGTGCATGGTTTTCTGAGACGTTAATAATTAAAAATGCTCGGTTAAAGTGATTAGCAACATCGCGTTAGGCACTCAGCTGTTCCATCCTCTTAATTCTTCTTGGCCGAGAAGAGGAGGACAGAAAGGGGGGGTGCCTTTGCCAGGTTCAAGTTCTGGAAACCAAGCTGTGATTTAGCTGCCTTCTTTCTTTAGGCTTTTTGGCCACTCACTGCTGCTGCAGTGACATCCTTTACTCGACTCTTTTTGTGCTGGGGCAGCATCACTTCAGTGCAAATGTGGGGCTTTTAGAGTGGTTCTAGACCTGGTAAATCCCAGCTTGAATAAAGGCCTCGCAGAGCGGCTGCGATAGTCGCTTCCATTCCTTCTCTTGGTTAGTGAGGATAAATGCACTCTCTTCTTAATAGAGGATCCGTGTAAAGGAAATCTAGACATATTTTCTTCTTAGCAGGTTTCCCAGGATAGAGGTTTGACGTAAACATTGCTGGACTTAGTAAGACCTGGCCTAAGGCCAAGGCAAGCCTGATGGTGGAAGGAGTGGAACCTGGTGTCTACCTTCCTGATGCCAGTGAGCCTGGGCTGGTGGCTCGAGTGCCAAAGGGCTCCATGCTGGCAGAACTTTGTTTAGGGGCAATGCAGCTAATTTAGTGCAGTCTCCCCGAGCTGCACAGGTTGAGGCTAGTGGAGATTTAGGCCTCACTTGTTTTCCTGGGGGCTGAAAGTATTTGTTAAGGCGGCACAGATCCATTTTCTGTGGTGAAGGCGATGCTGAAGGCCGCCGGTTGAACAGTTAGCCAATTACGTGAAAGCAAAACTCACTGTAAGGTTTCTATGCGTAGCTAAATATTTGCTAATAGTTCTGGAAGTCAGTGTTGTTGGGCTTGCTGTTTGAAAACAAACACGTGCTGAGGATTGGAACTTGCCAGACCAGATAGCTACCTCGCCCACACGCGTTTTATTCTTTGTGGGATTGTGTACAGGCCAGCGAATCCGCGTCCCTCCCTGCAGCGCACACATCCTTCAGGGGTGGCTTTGAGCTGTCGCCCTAACGTGCAGTTCAGGCAGCTGAGCACTCGAGAGCTGATGGACGGCTGTGCTGTAGGATGAGATGTTAACGCATCGCACGCTTCCTGGAGGAGTGGTTTATGTCTTGAGACTTCTATAACTTCTCTCGGCTTATGCTCGGGTCATTCACTGGGGCATTTTGCTGACGTGTTTTTTGCTTTGAAAAGGTGTGCGTGGGACACTGACAGGGTTGATAGACTGTATCCTACAAGTGCACTGAGTGTGCCACTCCAGAAGAACTGAACCCAGAATTTACTGCTGAAGAACAATCAGCTCTTGTCCTTTGAGAAAGTTGTATTGTTCGTTTTGTATTTTGTTACGCTGTCCACGCCACTGTTGCTGGAAGACAGCTGTCTACTTGGCTTGTGCTCTCTCCAGGGCAAAAGTATTTGCAATGGTGGGTGCTGTCAGAACAGTGCTTTGAGGTGATGTCCGGTATGATGTCAGGAAATGCCTTTGCTTTGCCTCAGCTGCTTGTACTGCTCTACAGCCTGCAGTCCTTTAGGTTGCAAGGTCATAAAATTGGGTTTGGGTGGTTTTCTTTTTTGTGTTTGGACAGCTGATAGCATCATCGGTAGCATTCACAACCTATCCAGGAAAAATCCTTGCCCTGAAGAGATATAATTTTAAAGCATAGCTTAAAGAAAACACTGTGCCCCAGCAGCCTAAGTGGCAGCGTGGAAAAATGCTCAGCCCCTCAGGAGTGCTGGCTGGAGCTCACTGCTTCCCTTCCTTTGCCTCCTTTTCCACCAGAAGTGGAGTAGTGACAGGTACTAGCCTGTTTAAATCTCTGTGTGTGTGTATATTTATATTTTTTGAGGAGGTGTCTTTTTTAAATGGACATTGTCTTTGCCTCAGAGGCCAGTGCAGGGCTGCTCCTAATTCATGTAGCAATGGAAATGCAGAAATTTAACATAATTTACAGTGTGTTGGCCATAGCAAAGAGGGACGGTTTTTGTGTTTTCTTCCCTAGTAAGATTCGAGCTTTCCAGGCTCAACAGGAGAGCTCAGCTGTGACCTAAATCTGTCCACACTGAAGTCACTTGAACATAGACTGGTGCTGAGCAGTATTTTGTATTTTTTAAATTTTTTTTTTTTTTTGCTTCTCCTTGCTCATTTTGTGTATCTGCATTGAACTTCACAGAGCAATCCTGCCCATGACGGGTGTCTGGTGACAGGTTTTATTGTGTTGCACTGCAGAGCGCGGGTGACTTGGCAACTTTATCTTTGAGGATTTGTCAGAGGCTGAAGTGACAAGTGAGTGTCAGGTCTGCAGCACAAAGAGCAGCAATGTAAGAAATCCATCTCTGAGCTGATTGCAAACTAATTCTTTCCGAGCTACACAGGAGACTCTTCATTTGAGTTTGGTTTCTTCGTTTAAATATGTGCACTTCCAAAAGCTTCTTCTAATACTGCCTTATAAAGCCTGGCCTGTGCTTGTCTTCTGTTAGACTGGTCTGTCTCTTTCCATGCTAACAATTCCCAGTGAAGACCATAGAATGGTTTTGGTTGGAAGGTTGGAATGCATTTGGTTTAAAGGTCATCTGGTCCAACCCCCCTGCAGGGAGCAGGGACATCTGCAGCTAGAGCAGGTTGCTCAGAGCCCTGGCCAACTTGATCTGGAATGGTGCCAGGGATGGGGCAGTGACCACCTCTCTGGGCAGCCTGGGCCAGGCTCTCGCCACCCTCAGTGTAAAAAGAATTTCTTCCATGTATCTAAATTACATGTCCTTCTTTTAATTTAAACTCATCACCCCTTGTCTTGTCCCAGCAGGCCCTGCGCAAAAGTCTGTCCCCATCTTTCTGACAGGACACTTGAAGTCCTGAAAGGCCACAGTAAAGTTTCCTTGGATCCTTCTCTCCTCCAGGCTGAACAGCCCCAGATCCCTCAGTCTTTCTTCATAGAAGAGGTGCTCCAGCCCTCTGATCTCACAACGGGATTTTGAGATAGGGAAAAGATTCCCAGTGTTGATGTTGTCTCCAGAGAACAGGGATTTCCTTCCTGCATAAGCAGGTCTGGCCCTGGGACCTAAGCAGGGGCTGAACTGCAGGAGCTTTGTCTCTGAATCCTTCCCTTGGTGGGGTGGCCTGTGCGTGGGCCAGGCAGCTTGAGCTCCCGTGTCCTGGGGCTGCAGTGAGGACAGTTCACTTCAACCCTCCTATTGTATTTCTTACAGTAGTTTTTCTGCTTGGTATGTGAATACAGCAAAGCCCTGTGTGAGCAGGGGAAAGTGAGGCCAGTATCTAAAAGACCATTCAGGGTCCTTCTGTGCCTTTTGGTGATTAGACTGCAATGTTGGTGTTTCCATTTTATTTATTTTTAATTCAGTAGCCTTTGTTAAAAATGGTGCTTCTTGAATATTTAAAAATTGTCGTATTTAGAATTGCTTTTTCAGACAGTCATTAATCACATGAGAGCACTTCCATAGCCTTAGGCATGGGAAAAAATGGGGGTTTTTCAACACTGCTGAAAGGTTCAGTTATTGCACAGAAAGGTAAGGGATGGAGGGGACCTTTGGAGATCATCTCATCCAACCCCCTTGCTAAAGCAGGGATACCCAGAGCATGTTGCCCAGGATTGCAGCCAAATGTTATTTAATTTTAACTGCTACTTCATCTGCTCTTCAGTGAATGCAAAACTGAATTGCCCACAGTGGAAGGATAGGGGTGTTTTTTGGTTTTCGTGAGAGATTTGAGCTCGTAATTTTAGAAGAAAGCCTCCTTGCACAAAGTATTTACGTCAGTGATGAATTTTATACTGAGAATGTGCTGTCCAGAGAAATCCTTAAGTGGTGATTGAAGGCAAAGTCATGATCTATGTGTTTGGGTGGTTCTTTGTCTTCAAGAGTAATCTGAAAAAGGGCTTTGTTAGGAAAGGATGAAAATTCTTGGAAGAAAGGTGGCTGGTTTTGTCTTTGAACTAATTGCCCAAAATCTTGATCTTATTTCCTAATTAAAGAAACTATTTTTATGACAGAAAGCACACAAAATTTAAGAATAATGAATAATTTGTCAACAAGTTCTATATTACTTCATCGGTGAGAAAATGCTGTGATGGTAAAACCCGTGTATAGCCAAGGAAATAGTTGGATTAAGTGTTGGGTAAAGGGAATTCTGAATTCAGAGCTTTGACTATTTTGTAAGTTAGTAGCTAAATTATAAAGGGTTTCTTGGTCTGGGAATTACTTTAAGGGTAGCTTGGACATACAAAATAATCCGGGGGCCAGTACTGATACTTTTAAGACTTTATTTTCCAAGTTTCAATATTTTTAGACTCCATTTCCAGCAAGAGCTCTGTGGTGTTTTTCCCCACCAAAGGCTGTCCCGGACTTCTGGCAGCAGAATCTTTGTAGTGGTTTGAAGTGAATGTTTGCTTTAAAATAAAGTTCAAATATTAATTTCTTCATACTAGTGTTCCTTGCTCAGTGATGTCATTACATGCAATTTTGTAATGTATCCTGTACTTGACTTCACTTATGTGAATTACTGGCTCAAGTCAAAAATTATCCCCAAATTCAGTGTAACTAATCTGGAGATTTAAGAGTTAAAATTGAAACCTGGTCTTTGTGGCATTGACACTTAGTCGAGGTTAAAAAAAGCCCATTAAAATTACAAATTAACTACTGCATTTGTTTGGTTATATTAGAAGTTTATCCTTATTTACCCTGTAAAAAAATGGATTTAGTAGGTGTTTTTCCAGATGTGTGTAATGTGTTTGCATGGAGAATTGAGTGTCTGATCCCCATTGTTTATCACTAGTCAACTTGGACATAGAGAATCTCGATATGTGATACTAGCACTTGTTGATTTTTTTTATTTTTTTTTTCAAGACTTTGGAATAGTTTGGGGCTCTGACTAGTTCACTTGGGCAGCACCATGGTTATATCCAATCCGTGAGATATAAGCAGCAGCGCGCCCTTTGGGCAGGTGGTTAAACCCAAGACTGTAGATAAATTAAATTCTGGGCTTCGATGGTTTTGTTCTGTGCTTTAGTGAAGTCCCTGTCTGTGGAGCACAGTGGCTAGGTGGTTATTTTGGGGAGTTACCCCACAAGGAGGTGTAGGTGTGTGATGTTGTCTTGCTTTCCTAAGTTGTGATGCATCATAAAGAAGTGAAAACATTCTTTTCCATATTATTGTTGGAAATAATATTGTTGAGCTTTTTACCCTGAGAGTGGTAAAAAGCTGGCCCAGGTTGCCCAGAGATGTGGTTGATGCCCTATCCCTGGAAACATTCCAGGTCAGGTTGGTCAGGGCTCTGAGCAACCTGCTCTAGGTGCAGAAGTCCCTGCTCCCTGCAGGAGGGTTGGACTAGTTAAGCTTTAAATGTTCTTTCCAGCCCAGACTGTTCGATGATTCTGTTCTATGTCAGGGCTGACAGAAGTTGTTTGAACTACAGATGATGACCAGTGAAGTGTATAAAAGACAGCAAACATTGCCACCCTGACCTCATTCTGACTGCTTTGTTGTGTGTTGGCATTATACCGGGTTTGTGACGCCCGTTGACCGTGTCCCTGCATTTCAGTCTTGCCAGTCTCTGCTGCTGCTAACATCCGGGTGATGCTTACAGTGATGTTCTCACTTGTAATTGAGTGGACTGATCATTCACTAAGTGTTTATATAGTCCTTTGGTTTTGATGTTGCCAGATAGAAGGGGTGTGTTTTCTTTCATATGTCATATTCAAGGGCAAATAATGCATTGAGGCTGCTGATGACTTAAAATTATTAAAACATAAAGAAGTTCCTACTGACGTAACCAGTTCCAGTAGTCTACCAAATCTTACCCGTAGTTCATTGATGGCTTGTTTAGACGGAGATGCAGTGATCGTCTACCAGAGATGTGAGAATGTACTCAGGAAGGATTTGTTACAACATGTATCTTACCCTTTGAGGTTTAAATATAACAAGATATATTAAACAAGCATAAGCATGAGGCCTGGAATATGTACTGCTTGTTCTTAAGTTTCTGAACGTTTGTGTTAAGGGTGTTTGAAGCAAACCGTGTGGGTGGAGAGGAGGAAAGACTCGCCTGTGCTCTAGCTCTCCTGGTAGCCATGTGCTGAAGCAGGAACATAGTGAGAGGAGGGAAGGAGAACACTCAACAGCATGAGTTTCTGGAGGTGCAGCTGGAGAAGAGGTGATTGATGAATTAGAGGGACTAAGCCAAAGTATTCATCAAGATTTAAGAATGAAATGGGGAGAGGAAATGGACTTTGTTGACAGGGTGCACAAAGGAAACTGCCAGAGCTGCTGTAGGATGCTTTTGTGATGCTCAGACTCCGGTGGGAAGTTGGCACAGGTGAGGTAATGGTACATTCTCTTCTCTCAGTAAGCTGCAGTGGGATGGGACAAGTGTGCGAGGCTGCTGCCTTGAACCAGTGTGCAGGGCCATGATGGTCTTTCAGTTCACAGTTACTTTGTTTTCAGTGAGGCACTTCCAGCATGATAATTTGCCTGCATTTCTTACTCTTAGACCCTGTGACAAGAGTCAGATGTTTGCTTTTTACTCCTATACCAGCAATGCTGAATAATAGTGCAAGAGAAGAAGAAACCCCTATGTGCCAAGCCCTCACAGTTGGACTGCTGGAAGAAGACACCAAAGGGAAATTCAAGCTGAAATATATCAACCCTCCAGGGAGGGGGGAGTGACTGAGGAGCCAGCTTCAACTGCTCTGCTCCATCCACAGCCTGCTAATAGAAGACGATGGAGCAGGAAGTCTTAATGAATACAGACACCAACCCTCTCACTCCCTTTATTTTTAGACTTTACATTCTCCCAGTGGTGAAATAGTTTGAAACTTAGGGAGCTGTGCCCAAGGTTGGGCAAGATATAACTTAGCAGGGCATGCTGACTGGTGTACAGCTATTCAGGAGGTGAGGGGAGACTGTTTCTTTTTCCCTGTAGCTAGAGGTTGCTGTGATAGGTTGTTGATGTCACCCAGTTCCAGTTTGTGGGGAGGTCTGACATCCTCTTTGCTTCTGTAAATGGATGATAGTGAATTAATGCAAAAGTGGTTTTCTTTTCATTTTGGGTGTTAGAGTGGGAAAACCACTGCCTAAGTCTGGCATCTAAATTTAGTAATCTGAATTAGCAACGCAGGAAACGTAGTGAGTGTAGCAGGCTCCAGTTCCTCCGGAGCGCTGCTGGCAGCGTAGACACCTTGGGCACTTCACTCAGCTGGACGGCGCAGAGATGGCATCTCCTTACAGCGCTGTGAAAAACGTGGGGAGGATACTTCCTCTGGGTATCCTTACACCAAGGCATAACTGGCATTTTAATACAGCACTCGGCTCAGAGTTCCCACAGAAGTGGTCTTCACAAGGGATTTTCTGCTTGTACTTTTTTTGATCTGGGTATTTGCATATAGCGGGTTTCGCTTCCGCAGTTGTTCTGCCTTTGGTTTCCGAAGCGGTAGGAAATGTGGCACGCTGAAATCAAAGCTGAGCCTGAGAGCCTCTCGTAGAAATATAATTGTCAGGGAAAATTCAAGGGGTTACTGTATTACAGTAGAGATGTGTGGGTTGATGAGCTTGGTAGAATTCAGTTCTTGCATTTAGGTCTCTTATCGTGTAAGAAGGAATGTTTATTACACGTAATAATTAGCTTTTGGAATAAAGGGGATTATCTTTCATTTTAATCACTCTACCTTAATAGCAGGGAAGAAAAATCATCATTTTGTAAGAGTCCCAACTCTGTTCTCAGTGTTTTCTAGAATGACATTTTAATTGAATTTTATAATTATGGGTCTGATACTTAAAACTTGTCATTCTCATGGGTTCTTACCAGTTCCCCCACTGTCTATTAATCAGTTGCGGTTGTGAAGTGTGTAAGCTTCTGTCCTGCTCATCTTACCAAACAAAAATTCACTCAACAACTTTTTGAGAAGAGAATTATTAGTTCCATTGGTCATTTTTAATTTGTAGCCCTAATATTCAGCTACACTTCTCTTCTTAACGCAAAGTATTACACAGTTGCTTCATATCCAGTATGTGAATAGCTTGTAAATAAGCCAGAAAAGTAGGTTTAAATTTCATGCTTGTACTTAACAAAACGAATGGATGGTAATCAGAGTAATGTTTGATGATAGATCAGACTATGCCAGCAGGGAACTTGCGCCCAGAAAAAGTAACGTGAGATCAGGAATGGCTGGAGACTGGTCGGTGAATGCTGCCTTCTCCAGATGCTTTCTTAATTCCTTCAATTAACTTGATTAAGCAGCTTAGCTTAAAAAGGCAGAATTTGTGACTTGGAAGTTCTCCCGTGTAATATTTTTCCTATTGCCTTAGGAATTAATTCCTTTAATATTTTGTCTATGTAAGGCAGGCAGTCTGCCTTGGTTGCTCCTGTGTCTTGCACAGACATGAGATAGTGGATGCTTCGTATGAGAGGCACACAAAAGGGTGGCTTTTTTCCTCTCTGTGGTTGGATCTGGGCAGAAGTCATAAATGATAGCAATTTTTGCACAGAGCGGTTGAATTGAGACTGGCTACCTTATTTTGTACTAGTACTGGGAGTTCTACCCTGCTTAGATCGCTGTGAATCCTCATCAACAGTGAGGAACATCCTCTCTCTTGCTTCTGCCTCTTACTCGGCTGCATGTGGTTTGTAGTGCAGGGTCAGCTCCCAGTGTCACCCTCTGACACCTGAGCTGGGTCACTGGTGTATCCACGGCAGAGCAGGGCCAAAGCAGTGGCTGGGAGGGTTTTACACGTGGGATTCTGTGTTCAAGAACGCCGTGTGCCGTGTTCCAGTTACACTTGAAGGTGTATTTTCTCATTGCTCTTGGCTGTCTGTGTTGGCTGAGCTGTGACACCCTTCACCAAGTATTAGTTGGAAGTGTTAATAAACTTCTGGAATTTAGCACTCCCTTTAACTTCCATACTGCATAAGCTACCTTCTTCAAACTTGGCTCTATTTTTGATCTGTCTTTACTGCAAATTGTAGCAGTCAGTGATAAACATAAAAATGCACAACTGCTCTTGATCCCATGATTCTAGTTTCCTTGTCAGCGCAGTGCTTTTGGGAGAAGTATATGTCAGTTTGTCTCTTGAAAGCAGGGTTGGAACTTAAAACCCCTCAGATTTCTGGTAGGTACCTTTTAGATGCTTTCTTCTCTTAACCTCTTGGTTGAAGGGTTCTCTTTCCTCTACTGAAGCCATTTGTAGTGGGTTTGCATTCAACAGTAGCGTGGTTTGCCTGTGAATTCCAAGCCTTTTCCTACAGCCAGCTATAGTTTGCTTGAATGCAAATTTGCATTTATGCTCATGTAAACACTTTGGTTAGATGGCATAGAATTACAGAATCCTTTAGGTTGGGAAAGACCTTTAAGATTGAGTCCAACTATTAAATCTCAAAATGATTCTGGAAGGATGTTTGTGTTAATCAGCTCCATTCTATTCTGCCTGGGAAACAAAAACAAGTCTAGCTCTGATGAAGATGAGAAGAGAGTAGTTTTCCCAGTGTTTGTTCAGGAATGCAGACCATACTGTGTGTGTGAAGGTTTTATACCACCATGGGAAAGAGATATTTTTTTTCCCCCTGGAGGTAGTCCCTTACTTTTAAAGATATTTCTGAGTATTACTTTTATTCTTTATTAAGCTGGAAATCCAGGTGGTCTGTATAGCCCACTGCAGTCTAGGGTTTCACTTGTTTTTCCAGAGTTAAACTCTGGACAATTTATTTTTTAAAATTTAATATATTATACCTGTTGATGGAGCTCAGCTTGTGTTCACTGCTGTGCTTCCTCTTTCTGTATAGTGCTGCTAATCCAAATTTAGACTGAGAAGATTTTCTCCAGGAGAGAGCCTGAGTTATTGGAGAGATTTAGATGATGTCTTGAAGATTCTTTGCAATAATATCAAATATAGGTGGGTATTTGTTTTTTTTCTGTGCAAAGATTAACTGGAGCATGCTCACTTTTCTATAGTTTCTGCAAGACTTCCAGCATGTAATGTAACTTCAGTGACAGTACACCTAGAGATTGAGTACTAACATCTTTTTATTCCCATCAAAACTTGCATCCTGGTACAATTTTCTTCCCAAATAATTTTCAATCTGTTTTTATTTTCCTTTTTTTTTTTTCTCAATGCATTAAAGAATGGAATGTAATTAGTAATTAATTGTGTCAAAATGCTTCCTGAAAGCAAATACTCTGTGGAAGACTGCTTAGCAGTGGGAACTAAAATGTGTAGTTATTTTGAGAAATGCAGACCTTGCATTTGAGCTTATAGATCATAGGCTGTGTTGAGGCTCCTGTAGGCAGGCACAAAGCTGATTTATTTTTATCCGTACTTCTATTAGCAGTCTAGTGTGGGTTTTTTTTTTAAAGTGCTTTCCTGTGGCCAGAAATGTCTGGAATTGTTGGCGCTGGTAACATGAAATTCTTCTAGGATGTGCACTGCTGGGTCAGTAGTAAAGAGATGTAAATGCTGCTCGGAGTCAAAGCTTCTTTCACTAGGGCTTTTCCTAGCTGGAGGCTCTCTCTGGTTTTACCACTGGAAACAGACTGGGATTCTTATCCTCTGCAGAACAGGATTTGTTGGAAAAGGCAGTCTTCCCGCTGAACCTGGCTGTAGGACAATGAAAGATCCAGAAGGAACATTCCACGTAGCCCTCTCTACTGCAAGACCCACCCTGGGTTCTCACCGAGGCATCTGTCCCTTGTGTCTTGATAAGGAGTCACAGACTCTTGACTGGGGACATAACTGGCTGTAAATCTTCAATTCCTTAAAGTCCCGTGGTCCTTCCCAGCCTCTCCCGTGTTACCAAGTGCCCTACTTCCTAATGGTAAATACAAACAAAAATATTTCTCAGTAAAATGGGAAAGCTTTTGCGTGCATAAGGAAAATCAATTTTGTTGCTTGGAGCTCAGGCGGTTTGTTTCGATGGTATTACGATCCCCATCATCCCCATTTGTCTGTGCAATTGTTTCCTACTGACAGATGGGCTTTAGCAGAGGCTTGTGTTTAAGACAGATGAAAGTCTTTGCTGTTGCTTAAAAAATGTGTTGAGTTGTTTTTGAGAAAACATTTATTTATTGAACAGAAAGTCAGTCTGTCTTTTTGTTAGCTCTCAGTAGCTGTGTGTAACTTTGTCACCTTGTCTGGGAAACAAAATCCCCTGCACAATATGAATTTGTGATGATACTTCCTTAACATAAGTAAAGTGTGTTTACTTCATTTCTGTTCTTTAAAAGAAACCGCTTCACAAACTGCAGGACTGCTGAAGCATTGCTTCCTGCATTTGTGTCTTGTGGCTGACCTGATGTGAAACCTTTAGGATGCTTTGCCTGCAGCTCCATCTTTGAAGTGAGCTCCTTCTCTTCTGGGTTCCTTGGCAAGATGTGAACTCGCAGCCCAGCCTCATCTTCCGTGTGGTCACTTCCAAGCTGCCTGTCCTCTCCCCAGCCGACTCTCCTGTAGGAGCATTGTTATCTTGCAGCCTGCCACTGTTGTGTCGCATTTGGCTGATGGTGGCTATTTACTGAAAGAGTTGAGGGGGAAGAAGGGTCAGGAGGGATGCAGATGGTGTGATTGTGTAAGCCTGTTTTCCTATGAAACAAAAGAATACGCTTTTGTTCAGGATCAAACTTGTTCTTGCGTATTCATCTCCTACATGCTTGTGCAAGTACAATGGCTGGGCTCCCTCCAACCCTGCCCTCCTCCTCCCCCCGTGCAGTCCTAAGGGGAGGGAATGGGCCTGAGCCCCGCGTGTGTTTGTGGCTTCCCTACAGCAGATACCCACGGTTTGTCCCAGACTGCATTTTTGGGCATCTCTTCTGCACCAGGCTGTTCAATTCACTGTAGGAGGAAGAGTATCTTCAGCTCTTGCCTGTTGTGTTTGGCCAGAGGCATGGTGCATTTTTGTCTCTGGAGTTTGGCAGCATTGTTGGAAGTATTAAAATTATCCAGGTCTGACCAGGATCTGCCTCTAATGGGCTGCTTCAGCTGGAGCATCCAGTGGGTTTGCTTCTGGCCCACCAACAGTAAGAACATCTGACAGGTACTGTCTTTATGTTGCCGCTTCATTTCAAATGAGAATTAATCGAAGTAAGGCTTGGAAGCAACAGATGGCAACAAAAGCATCCTGGGCGTTCCAGAAGCTTTACATATTTTAAGCTGTTAGTGAATGTCTTTTTATCAGTGGTACAGAGATGAAGGACTAGAATTGTCCACTGCAAAATGTAGAGGTGGGCACCGGGAGAGTGGAGTTATCTCTCGTGTAGTCTGGTAAGTCCACAACAGCCTCAAGATGCTACAAATACCAACAGAGCTGCTGTTAGCGGGTGTTCCTCCTTACCCTCATCCTCATCATGATACTAGCCCTACAAGACCAGTTGTAGATTGAGGCTCTGCCATGTTTTATGAAGACTCATCAGGCTTGGGGAACATTGACACACATAATATACTAAGACAGAAGCTTGAGCTAAGGGGCTGGATTTTCCATGGAGCATGTTATTACAGTTTCTGCAGTTGCAGCAAAGTTCTGGTGAACAGTTGTGTCAAGCTAGAAGAGCTCTTGTCTGCCTGATGGATTGCCACTTCCTACCATCTTTGGACCTTCCCTCGGTCTGCTCAGGGATTATCTCTTGCACGTCCCCTGGGATTTACTGCTGGCTAGACTGAGGAATGATGCTTTCCAGGAGTTTTTGGCACCTCCATTTATAACATTTCCTTTGCTTTAAAGGCCAGCTGGCTCCACTGTACATTACAGCAAAAGAAACTGCAGAAGAAAGGTGGAGGGGAAGGTGTTCAGCTGTATCCAAGGTCTTCATTTAATGAATGTTCTGGTTTTGAAATCGAAGCATAGGGGTATTGATCTGCTACAAAGCTTTAGAGGTAAAATGTAAAATAAATTGCCTAAAAAGAAGTGATAGGCTGGTGAACAGTAGTAATGACTCGAGAGAAATTGCAGTATTAAAGCTTAATTAATTATTCTCTGGGCTTTAAATCTCACGTGGTCAGACACCTGTTGGTATTACTTCCTTGTGAAGCTTGGCTGAGTAGAAATGTAAAATGGCAAATGATCCTGTAAAATGCAAAGTGGAGCCGAAAACATAATTCTCAAGGTGGTGCTGAGCCTTTCTCGTGTGTTAATTTGCTCCTTTACTGTAACTGTGATGGCTGTTCAGAGTGGCTCCGTCTGCTTCAGGAGAGGCAGGAGGGTGTCCAGTGTAACAGGAGGGTAGCTGAAGGAGGAAAGATGGATGATACTGTGCCAGAAGGGTGAGGAACACATGAGCAGCAGCTCGTGACTGTGCTGAATTTAGGCGTGAAGTTCGGCTGTGCCCCTTAGGGCAGCTTGAAGGGACTGTGGAAATTCACTTCATGGGTTTAGCTGCTGCCTAAATAGATGGTTTTGCCTTTTTTTCTTTCCTTACACCGGAGCAAGTGTTTACTTGCTGTCTGATGTGCCAGCTCAGAGGGCTTATCCACCTGAATATAACCTGGCAAAATACTAAATTTTGCCTGCTGCAGTTCTCTGAGGCAGACCCATCTCAAGGCCATTTGAATGCAGGTGGCTGCGAGACAAAAGGGAAGAATGACTCAGAAGGGGTGGCAGAAGGGATGTAGCAGCTTGAACATCTGTAAGCTTATGGTAATTGTGGAATCACATGGGTATTCCTGTTGAATACCCTGAAAAGAAAGTTAGTGTTTCCTTTCAGTAACTTTAGAACTGGAATGCTGCTGTTTTATAAAGTAGTTGCACAGTAAAAAAAAAAAAAAGAAAAATAAAAGCCAACTAACTTTTATTGTATTGAATGTTACTATATTTGGTTTTTGAATTACATTGCTGTATGTTTTGAAGACATTACCCAAAAAAGCTGCTTACAGACCTGGTGTTCTGTCCTCCTTTCTGTTTCTTCAGAATATAAATGTTTACATCTAAACCAAATTTTCAATACCAGAGAAGCAAGCTCCAGAAACACACATGGAGAGACAGAAGGC
>JANHFX010017047.1:16228-26836 GCA_027560015.1 Chloroceryle amazona
ATAAATGTTTACATCTAAACCAAATTTTCAATACCAGAGAAGCAAGCTCCAGAAACACACATGGAGAGACAGAAGGCATAAAACCAACCCAAAACCTCAAATCAGCTCAGTTCCAATGTACAGTAGATGGAAGTATTTGAAAATATACATTGTGCTGTATTCATAGCTACTCAAGATTCTTTCTGAATTCTTCATCGTATGACCGAACTGCTGCTAACTCTGGTGGTACAGATGGTGTGGTATTTCAGATTATTCTAATTCCAAGCAGCTAAATGCACAGTCTGTTTTAATAGGAGGCTTATCTTGAATTTTGAAACAATTACATTTTTGTAACATTACAAAACAAGTTACTCTTTAGGGAGGAATGTCCTCAGGATTTTCAGGATTTGCATTCCTGTCAGGAATCGAAGAAGTCAGGACTTGCTGCCGCATTGTTCATCCCACGTGTTAAATGTCACTTGTGAAGTGTGCGTGCAGCGTAAAATTCTGTGTGTAGCACAGGGCTGTCCAGATTATCTGAGCATTTTTGGCTGGTTGCATTGTTACTCCTGTATTCCCAGTTTGACGGAGGAAGCCAGCATTGTTCAGAATGGGCAATAAATCAGCAATATTGGATACCAGCATCTCTAGTTGAATCCAACCTGGCCAATCTTTTTAGGGTGCCAAAAGTGCGCGTAATTCGTTGTCACCCTCAAAACAACGTTGTCATGGTTATGTAGCTGTTTGAACCCTGGAAACACAGTTGATGGACACCGGGCCTCATACTTTTACATTATCTGGGTGGAAGTAAAACTCCTTGTTCTTGAAATTATAAATCCTTCTCCATCAACTTGTCCAGCATAGCAGAGCTGGTGATTCTGTCTTCCTGTTCCTCCTGTAGACATGCTGCAGCTGGGTTAGTCAGAGTACTCGGACACTTGGGGTGTCCCTTCTGTTCAGGCACCTGTGGACCAAATAATTTTTGGTGCCCACAGAGAAGAATCTTGGTTCAAAGCTTCTTGTCACAACTCCCTTGGCATTCGTGAGTCTTTGCTTGCTGGTGACAAAGCCCAGGTTGGCAGGGGAGGTGGCAGTGAGGTCTGGCTGCAGGAAAGAAAAAACCCAGTGGTGCTCAACAGCAAAAAAGAGGGGGAACTGCTGCATGGAAGTTTGAAACGCTGGCAGACAGAGGCATCACTGGCCCTGCTTTTCCTGCTGGCCAGTTTCACGGATCAGTGTCGTTCGCTGGGACTCAGCAGCTGCCTCACTGCTTTGCTGAGCGTCCATTTAGCAGAATTAACCTAAGCCGTAGCACATTCTTGCTGTAGCTTTGAATTGCGTTTATGTGGTGTCATTTCTTGTGCGTGTTTTTCAAGCTTTCTGCACGTCTAGCTCACAATCCGGAGGGAAATATAACTATGAATGCTGAAAGCTGACTTTGCAGAAAGCACGTTTCTTTTATCAGCAGCTCTGCAACATGCCAACATACAGAGTTGTTAAAAAACGCTCCCTATTTAATTACAGCAAAGCGATGTCCCAGCAAGCCTTTCTCTGGTAAGTATCATTTGTGTTTTTATTGTGAAGAATTTCGCTAAATATTTTGGCAGTCTGCATGAGGACACTGCTAAGCAGCATTGACACACTTTTCCTGTTTGGAGTTGGCTTGTTCTTGTACAGTACATTTAAGCTAACCATCGTATCCTGACAAAGCGTGGCATTAATGTGAAACTCTGAGGCAGAGATAATTTAGCTTACAAAAACTTAACAGCCTTCTCAACCGGAGACTTCAGTTGCTGAAGAGGTGTACTGATGTGGTGGTGGTTCTCTTCCCAGGAAAATGCTGCTTTATTTTCCACAAAATATTTTTTATCAGGGGGATATCGGATGAAATGTAGTGTTTTGGTTGTAGTCACTAAACAGATATAATGGAGAGGTTGTATGTTAAGCCAGATTGAAATATTTTCTTGTTTCCTAATTCCTGTAAGGGTTTGGAATTACTGGAAGAGCAAAGCTTTGGGAAAACCTTCAGAGCAAACCTTCTGGGTTCCAGTTTGTGCCCATCGGCCCTTGCCATGTCACTGGGCATCACTGAAAAGAATCTGGCCCCATCCTTCTGACTCCCACCCTTCAGCTATTGATCAGATCACTTCTCAGACTTCTCCAGCTGAACAGCCCCAGGGCTCTCAGCCTTTCTTTGGCACAGAGATGCCCCAGTCCCCTCAGTATTTTTCTAGCCTCTGCTGGACTCTTTCTAGTAGTTCCTTGTCTCTAACTTTTATTGCTGTACTGGTATAAATGATTAAATGTTGATTTTATTGGTTTTGTGTTGTGTTTGGTTGAGGTTTTTTTTGGTGATGTACTTGAACAAGTCCACTGAATGAGACAAGTTTGGCTATAGTTGATCTTCTAGTAGAAGCTGAGAACAGCCACCAGCTACACAGAGCTAGGATGCAAGAGACTGTAATACGGTGTATGGGGGAAGGTACTTGATGAAGGTGGCTTTGCAGCTGTAGCACTGCCTGGGAGCTGCCACAGCTTGAATACATGGATAACCATAAGAGTTTTATAGTATTGTTCAGTCCCGTGTCCATACAAAGCTATTTGGCCAAATGTGGTGATGTATAATTAAATCCAGTGGTAAGATCCCTGCATGAAGAAAGAGTTAATATTGTACGGTATGGTTTCAAACCAAAGTACTTGCTGAGCGCATCCCAGAGTGAAGGCACAGTTGTGTGTGGATCAAGGTACTTACAAGGATGTGTTTTACTCCTCTGAATTACCCATCTATCTGTTAGCAGCCTATTTATGTTACAGTTTGGGGCACATTAGGAAGATGGTCTGTGGCTTGCCAAGTCAGTCACTTTGGTGTTTATAATCTCTTGGTGATTTGCCAGGTAAATGTCTGTGCCAAGTGTAGTTTCTCATGTGATCAGGAAGCGATAGAAGAGGATGTGCCAAGGCCTTCCCCGGCCGCTCCTCTCAGCACCCCGACGGGAATGCGGCAATTGTCTGCTGCTTGAAAGAGGAAAATTGCAAAGGCACGTAGAGCTCATACAGAAATCACTGAGATTCACTTTGACTGCCTGATACGTTTTTCTTTTTCATATCCTCTCAAGCTCAAATAATCAGGCACCTTATGAAAAGAAACTATCTAGTCCTTGAGCCATGTATCCTCCTGGGAGACCTTGCTGATGGTTACCGCCTGTTGCTTCCCTGCCTGGTTTATTACTGTCACTACCAGGATTATCAGCATGGAATCAAGTATTGACTTTGTTTCAGGGAGCCAAATTTTCCATGGTGCCTTTGAAACAAGCTACGTGTGCTTCTGCAATAGTGGAAATGGCAAGAGTCAGCTTAAATGGAGTTACTGTTTAAATTTCCAGACTCCTTTTACGGGGTTTGGAGAGGAGGAGGGGGGATCGTTCAAGCTGATCTCATGTGGGGAGATCCTGCAAGCGTGATACGAAGGGTTTGGGAGCTCATGATTAATTTGGATTTCTAAAGATTAAAATTAGGTGCAAAGAGGGGGTTGTTTTGCGCTCAGGTGGGCGCATGTACCCAGGTGGGACCAGCCACTGGAAAATAGTATTTTTATACAGCAACCTAGCTGTCATATAGCCTTGAAAATAATTTTATTTTACTTTTTTTTTTTAAAGAAAACTTTTCCATAACACAGGCATTGTTTCATTTCTATATTTAATACAGGCAGAAAACACGGTATTGGCCATTGTAAGGAATGTAAGGGCTTTATTCACTTCTAAAACATGGTTGGATTGCAAGTTTTAAACATGTTCTTTTCTTAGACTTCTCTATTTCTTTCCATTTTGAGTACGTGTTCCTTACTCATCTTCCAGAAAAGACCTCTGCAATAGAACAGTGTATCTGGGGTAGAAGCTCTTTAAAAGGATGAGCGTGGACTTGTGATTTGCCAAGTGAAGATCTTGCGAGTTGTTTTTTTGGAAGATGTTTATGTCACTGTCTGCTGTGTGGTGATTTATACAAACCAGCTGTCACCCAGGCTCTTCAGGCTTCTGACAGTCTGGTGACTTCTGCTGCTGCTTGAAATATTTTGTCACTCTTGTCAGTAAATAATCAGAGGGGGTCTACTCAGCTATTGGAGCATTCCTGGACTTGGCGCTGCTTTTGCTAGAAGACACAAGTACGTCTGCTGGTGCAGATACTTTATTTTGATTCCATGTCAATCATCTGTTTGAGTTAGTAGGACTTCTGTCTTCATTTTTATTCCTTTAGTACTTCTAGAGGTTCTTGGCTTCCCTTTGTGCTATACCTGAGGTCTAAAATGTGAATGAACCTAACTTACCTGCAAAGAATCTTTCGGGGGTGCTTTTGACCACAAGCACAGAAGCAATACATTTCAAAATCATGTATTCCCCTTAATGCGTCTTACTGCATTCCAGTCATTCTCATCAGTGAAAATGTGGCTGCAGCAGCATGAAGAACATACCCAGATGTAGCAGCTGCCCATTAGAAAACTCTGCCAAGGAACTCAAATTACTTTTCTTCAGTGCCCTTCCACCACAGCTCCTCTTCCCTCTTTCTTTTTTTTAATTTTTTTATCTCCTTTATTAAAAAAAAAGCCTAACGCTTACTATTTTGTTTGGTTGGTTTTGTTTTCTTTTATTTAAGGATAGGGTATGCTAAAAAGAAACATTTAGATTTTGCAGCCATTTGCCATTGGCTGCATTTGTTTTAATAGTGGCAGAGAAGCTGAAGCCCTCTGTCACCAGGGCCCAGGGAACAGCTACAAGTAAATGGGAGCTTCTGACAGAACACTTTTCCTAAGGCTGAAACAAAAGCGTAAGTGAAAGTGAAGCTGCTGCTGAACATCAAGTTTATCATTGTTGCCGGGGAATAGCGCAGGGCTTCTTCAGAACTGCCGTGAGCTTGGCCAGACAGAATAGGTGGAAGGGCAGAAGGTGGGGAATGTCTGCATCCCATTATGAATTGGAGGAAATGACTGTCTGCGCTCCGTGCGCTGGTGGGCTCCGTATCCTGCTGGCAGGCTGGTTAGGCTGTAGGATACTGAACAAAAAGTGGTGAATTGTCAGCTTTGGGGTTTAAAATAACTACTAGGGATGAGAAGTTCTTTAAAAATATTCTGTGGGTTTTCTGATGGCTTTCTTAAACTAACTGGAAACTTTCTGCTTTCTTTCAGGAGCGTTTTTTCTCCGAAAACATTGCTGCTAAAAGCTCCAAACAGGAGAAGTAAATTCAGTCAGCTTGTCAGGCCGCTGGCTCAGCGTAAAAGCGCTTTCATGAGGTAACATTGGGCCAAAGTCAACTTTTCTTTCTCCTTTGTAAATCTGCAGCCAAGCAATGGGCCAGAAAATCTCAGGGAGCATAAAGTCTGTGGATGTGAGGGAGCCCCCTTATAGACCTGTTAAACGAGAGCTGAGAGGCCCGGATTTTTGCAAGCCGGCGCGACTGGACATGCTGTTGGATATGCCCCCCGCCAAGCTGGAGGTCCAGTATAAGCATGCTTGGAACAATGAAGATCGCTCCTTAAATATATTTGTCAAGGAAGATGATAAACTGACTTTTCATAGACACCCCGTTGCCCAAAGCACAGATTGTATCCGGGGCAAAGTCGGCTACACCAGAGGCCTGCATGTCTGGCAGATCCACTGGCCCACGAGGCAACGGGGAACTCACGCCGTGGTGGGCGTCTCCACGGCCGAAGCTCCGCTGCACTCGGTGGGGTACACGTCACTGGTTGGTAGCAACAGTGAATCGTGGGGCTGGGATCTGGGGCGCAACAAACTCTACCACAACTGTAAAAACCAGCCTGGGGTTACATATCCTGTCTTTTTGGAACCGGATGAGTCTTTTGTACTTCCAGACTCCTTGCTGGTGGTGTTGGATATGGATGAAGGGACGCTTAGCTTCATGGTAGATGGACAGTATCTTGGAGTGGCCTTCAGGGGACTAAAAGGGAAAAAACTTTACCCCATAGTCAGTGCGGTTTGGGGGCACTGTGAAATTACAATGAGATACATCAATGGTCTTGACCGTAAGTATTGCTGTATTTCTTTGTCACGCTGTCTTTCAATTTTTCTCATGTAGGACGTTTTTTTTCTTTGTCCTTTTGTTGTGAACAGAGTGTGCTGGGTGACAGCGGACTCTCCGCTGTGAGTAGATTGCACCCCGTGGTTGATGCCCACACCCGATACCTTGTACAAGTAATATCAGTAGTGTCACGTAAAGGTGATGTGGATTGTCTCTAAATACCTTCCCTTTGGGCAAGCAGAGTGACAAGAAATCTCTGCCCAAGGAAAGTGGGAACTCTGACATGGTGTGCATATGAGCCCAGGCCAGTAGGCTTGCTTTGCATCGAACAGGCTGAGAAAAGGGTCTTGAGAAGCTTCCTGGGTATATTTAACAGTAAAACTCTTGTTTACTGCAGGATATGTTTTAACTCTGTGGTTTTCAAATGGGATTTGTGGATCCTGTAAAAATTTCCTGTAGTAGTGGGAACTCTTACACGGTGCGCATATGAGCCCAGGCCAGGAGGCTTGCTTTGCATCGCTGCCTTTCCTGGACCCTCAGAAGCAGCTGCGGTTCCCCAAGAATCTGGGAGCTCGGCAAATGCTGCTTTCAGCAGTTTTTTCTGAAAGAGAGCTCAGTTCATTTCAGAAGATGCACTCTCAGGGTATTTTATTCTCCAGAAATAGGGGCATTTGGATAAACATTCCCTGTTTTTGATCTAAAGAGATAAAATCCAATTAAACTGTTAGGTAGTAAGGAACAGCACATTGCTGCTGTAACCTTGACATAGCAGCCCACCAAAAGGTGAGTTGCAGAACGGGGTCTCACCCAGTTTTGACTGCTCAGGAAGATTTGTTTTCTGCTGGGTCCATTCCCAGCACAGCATGTTTCATCATGCCCAGTTACCTGCGGTCAGCTCCTCGGCGCTGTGACCTGGGGAATGGAAGGCTGAACGAGGCAGTAAGTGGAGCTTTGTTCCTGTTTAAGACTGTGTGAGCTGAGGCATAGGAGCAACCATGAGCATAAACGTGTAGATTCAACAAAAATAGATGACTGAGCAAAATGTTCATGGGTTTGGGGCTTTGTGAATGGAATTTGGTCTTGTAAAAAGAGAATAATAGCAAGGGATCGACACCCATCTTTTAATTAGCAATTTCTAAAGGAATGTACTCTTCAATTAGGATGGGGTGGTTGAATTTATTTTTTTTTCCTGGTACAAATGAATTCTCTGTTCATTAGCCTTACATTTGACATAGAAAGTAGGAACATAATTAAATAATTTGACCCTGTTTAAGATTACCTCTTCATAAACATCTGTAATTAGCACTGGGGGAAATCTCTATCCACAGAAGCCCTGCAGGTTATTGCAGCCAGATGCTAAATGGCAGCTTCCTGAGTGCTTTTGTTACAGGGTTGTAAGTATTTTGCAATTACTCAAGACATTGCAAGGAGTGGTGTGCTGACAGCTTTTTTTTGTTTTGGAGGGTAGTGAGGGAGAGATACTTTGCAAACTGAATATTTGTGTGCGAAAGCAGTTTTTATAATACTGGGAATTGCTGCCAAACTAAGCAAAGCACAGCTTGGCTTGGTCCACCCCGTCCACACAAGGAATCGCTCTGCATTCCTTTTGTAGTCTGCACAGGTCTGCTCAAGGGAGCTCTGGAAGGATGAAAACACAGGAGGAAGATGTGAATGAGTATGGTAGAAATTGTAAAATAAAAGGAGCTAAGTAGAGACGGATAACTGTGGTCTGTCAGATGGCAGAGAGAGGAATTCCCATCCGGTTTCTCGTGGGATAGTTTTGCTGGAAGAGGCAGAATAGCTTCCTAAACCATCCCTGAGAAAAGTCAAAGTAGCCTTTTTTTCTCTCTTTCTTTTAAGCGTGAACCCATAGCTAAAAGTAAACTTGTAAACTAAACTTTTCTGTAGGCTTGAGTGTTAATCTGATCATGCGAAGAGGAAGTTTAAAGCCATTTTGCCGTGAGGCAGTTTGACATCCTGGAATCAGATCATTTGTTATCACATGTTCACTGATCCATTACTGTCTTGCAACAAAAACAGCATTGAAGAAACCCAAGGAGCTTGTTTAGCCAGAGCTCTAAAGCAAACACCTTCTCTTCTCTGCTAAAAGTGTTTCTATCCGGCCAGCCCTCGTGGGGCAGTGGAAGTCTGGTCGTGGCTCTCTTCGTGTTCGCTCCCTTAGTGCTTAAATGTTACAGGGGTTTAGAATTGCTTGGTCTTGTGAAAAGCTTCAGTAGATCTCGAAGAACAGCGAGATGCTTGTGATGCATTCACACATATAAATGCATTTCAGCATACACACACGTGGAGGGGGGTATTTTTTGTCATTGTTTGCTTGCTTTTTAAACTTAAAAATACTCTTTTATTTTGTTGTTTTGTTCTCATCTCCCCTGGAAGTATCTCATACTGCTGACTGCAGCTTTTAGTAGGTCTGGCAATAGTAACATAGCTGTTCTTGAAACTGTGCTGTCAAACAGTGACTTGCAACTTGCTACTGAGTGATTGATTGTTCCAGCTCTGCAGCTTGCAGTGGTTGTTTATGTGGTGTCTTACCGAGCAAACCGAGCCCCCGACTGCAGGGATTTCTGGTATTTTCAATGCTTGCTGTTTAAATAGAAGACCTCTGAATACTTTTAAAGGCCCCTGTATTTCGGTTGCCTGGCAAAGAGTTGAAAGGCTTGCAGGAATGGAAGAGTGAAAGGATGGGCTTGTGCAGCTGCAGTGAACTTAAACATATGTTGTAGTGGTATAGAGACGAAGCAGGCTTTGAAGTGCATTAATTACTGCATAGATGGCAGAATCAGAGAAGGAGAAGGCTGTAGGTCAAAGGCCAAGAACCTGGGTGCCCTCTGGACTCTGAATATTGCTCCTAGAATAATGGCATAGTTAAAATCAGTCCTAGTTCTTCCAGCTGCGTGACACTCAGAGTATTCCACTTCAGAAGCGACTTTGAGCATCACATCATGATGTGCTGTGACTTTCACAAGACAGTTTTTTTGCTAACACTTCAAAGACTCAGAGTTGCAAATATTTGTTGGGGTTTGGGAGGGAAGGCAAAGGGACAGGATGGAGAGTGCTCATCGTAAGCACATTGAGGTCTTCCCAGGACAATCTTTGATCAAATGCTGTTGGTATTTACCACCCTGATGTTTGCCTAGGGCCCAAGTTTCACAGAATTTTACATCAGACTTCTGATTCATTGCCTAGTGCAAGAATTAAAAACCCCAAGTAACATAAATGCCACATGTGGTGTTTTTCAGATGTGCATTTCATCAAGATATGTGCATGTTGAAAAAAAGCTGGGCTATTTTTATCTGGTGTCTGATCAGGACTCTCAAAGACTACTTACAGACTGGAGCAGAGAAATACAAAACATGTTTTATAAGTGTGCATTGGAGATCATGACTGATAATATTAGTCCTGGAATGTCTATGGAAAGCGATGGGAGAACAATGCAACAATGCTGTGGTGGAAAACTTGCTCATTGAGTAGGTGACTTGAACACAGTGATTAATTTTGATCTGTAAAAATACCGGACAGAAAACCCAGATGGTTTTCAGTCACCATTTCCTTGTTTACCTAAACCTGTGTGGTTTGTATTGTATTTACAGAACAGGTTACTCTGGAGGTTGCAATGGGAATAAGGTACTCGGAAAATCCAGTATTGCTGAACCTTAGGAAGAGTTTTCCCTCCAGACCGTGCAGTCAGAGCATGAAGCAGTAGTAATTAAGCAGCTAATGCTGTGAAGAAGCAATCTTTAGCTTTTGAGGTAATTTAACAGGAAACAGCATTCTTAGTCCCTACTTCAGGAATCTTGTAGCTCATTGTTGGGTTTTTTTGTCTTCCTTTGAATGCACCTCCCTTGCCTGGGTTAAATGTATTTCTTGTCCTGTAATCCTAATTTGTTGACACTTTCTAATTAATTCTCAGCCTGTTCAAACCACATTGTCACTAGAATGTGCACTGGGTTAATTGGCTTTTTGCCCCAATCACCTCCTGCCCCTTCCTGGTGGTCTCTGCACTAAACCTCTCTCCAAGATACTCTTTTTTTTTTTTTTTTTTTCCCCCCAATCCTCCTTCTTCTTTCTTCTCTTCCACAGCTGAGTTTCCTCTTCTACGTTACTGCACTCTTATTAATAATAAATTCTCACCCAACTTTTTTTTTTTTCTTGTCCTTAACCTCAGGTAGGGCAGTTTTTGTTACTGGTAACATAAGCATTATGTGCAGTGTCACTCTTCCAGAAGATTGACATTTCAGATTTAAGGGTATGACTTCAGCTGTAAAGGTGAATTTTCTTTTTATTGGTCTTTTTGGGATGAATGTTGAATATTTATATATTTTTTCATTTCTATAAATTAACTGTAATCGTACAGAGAATCATGTGATGACCTCAGGTTGGTAGCAAATAGTTGCTTATGAATGTATGTAGCTAGAAAGACCTTCTCAAGCTCCTATGCTTGTAAAATTAGAGTCACAAGACTGGTTTGTGTTGGAAGGGACCCTTTAAAGCTCACCTAGTCTGACCCCCCTGCAGGGAGCAGGGCCATCTGCAACCAGAGCAGGGTGCTCAGAGCCCTGGCCACCTCCCCTGGGATGGTGC